>JAMKCH010009349.1:0-40990 GCA_023653785.1 Ophioderma brevispina | reverse complement strand
TTCAAATCAGCTAAGTCCTTTAGTTTTTTGGACTTCTTAGATTTTTTTGTTTATTTTGGAATTTAAAAGGCATCTTGTGGACTTGGTTTTGTCCTTAATATGCCTTTTAATATTTTTATTACGGAACTTCCTATTTAGTGTCATTTTATGGGCTTTGTTGTGTGTCAAAAGGGTTGATTTTTGTTTGACACGTATCTTTATTAAAATTAAAAGACACAGAAGCATATGGACACATAAATCATCTCTCTTTTTGGAAGATTTGATGGCCTTAAAAGGCCAAGAAGACAACGTTGCCAACTTATAGTTTTAATGGGCACGATGCCTTTGGTTTAGAGCTTCTTTTTTTGAAACTCTTGTTTCCTGGCTTGGACTGTTTGGTCTGCTCGGTCTGCTTGGTTGAAGGTTTCACGAATTTCCCATTGTTATAAACAGCTCGTTCATTGGATTAGTAGTTGGTTGCCGTTGAGTCTGTGCAGGTTGGCGGTGTTGGTGGGATGGACTCGGAGGTATCCATAAGGTCGAGAGAGTCGGAGTACGGTGAAGAACTCATGTTGATAGGTGTCAAGCTGATGTAGGAGTGAAGCTCGATGGGGTTGGAATGTAATTATTTTGAGAGATGATTGCGTAAATTCTCTCTGCGCGATGTTAAAAGTCGGCGTGTGCTAATTGCTTAGTAGCAGCGCAGAGGCAACTGCGTGTAGCCGTCATTAACAACCAGACGCAGTCTACTGACTTGGCGAATAGTGCCAGACTAGTAAGACTTTTGAGAGACATTACGGATATTTTTGAAGGAAAATTCAGAAATAGAATATGGAAGGCGACAAACCAAAGGCTATATACGAAAGAGTAAGGTTCCAATATCAACTTTCTACTTCTGATTAGGTTTGTGAAGTATAAAAGTTACATTTTGGATAAGAGTAAGCCTATTTTTGTAGGCTTAGAGAGGCCCATATTCATTAGTTTATAATAATCTTGGGTCTGATATAGATCAGAAATTTAAGATAAATTATGATGGGTTGTCCTTAGGCTTTTGGAGAAGTTTGAGAAAATGAATATGATACATTTAGTCTCTATATCTAATGGTATATTCATACTGTTTTGTTTTGTATGAATGTATTGTTTATGTAAGCCTGGGAAATGTTTTTGATGACGAACAGCAAGAGATTCCCTCGCTAATGACGTGGTCATCAGGAGAGAATGCCAGCGCACTATCTATCGGGTGTCCTATGTCCAAACGAAGGAGCATAGAACAGATGAAATGACACACATTAAAATATTTAGGTAACTTCAATCCTCATTTTGTCACTTAAAATGGACCAAACTGACTCACATGCAGTCAAAAACAAATTTGATCCATTAAAAAGCAGTGACATTTTAATACAAGGAGTGATGGTCTAAATATGTGTCAGATTGACAGAACTACGTGTTTCGTGCATGAACATATGATACCAAAACACAAGGTACACTATCAAAATTAAGCATAGCAAAATGTAGCTGATGAGATTACACAAAAGATCAAATAAATTTGCTCACAGGTAATCGAAATGCGTCTTTAAGTTTCTCAAAATCAGAGAACCTTCTATGTCTTTTCCTACCCAGGAATCAAATTGGCATTTCGCTGGAATTTGCTAAAACAAAACATCCATTAAATCTATGTACACCGTCTTTGCAAACAAAGACACAGCTGTATCTTGTCTAAAAATAAATGGGTATTTTTATCCATAAGACAAGCGTACAGTTCTCCTTTTAATTGTTCCTCTCTAAACAAAGCCTTATGCTGCATGACTGAACAGGAGATTGCATAACTCTATCACCCCCTTTCTGTTTTGCTTCTGTTTGTACGTAGTTCATTACGTACCTTTCTTCACAGAAATCTACTAAGGCATCTTTGAATTAAAGCAATAACAGCACATTTTTTGAAGAGTGCCCCAATTTTCAAAATCTGAAATTTTTGCACAGTTATGTTGGTAATTGTCTACGAAACTACACCTGCTAACAAGAATGCTAAAAAATGCATATTTATCATAAAATAAGCGATTTTGTAAAAGAATTGGGATCCCAGATTGTACTTAACGGCAGATCTGGAAATGCTAAGTTTATGTCCGTCCAAGATGAAATAGTGCCACCTCAAGAAAATGACCTCTAACTTGACCGAACCAATAAAACAACTAATGGATGAGTGCAAATATGTACATGGCGCTATTTCATATTGGAAGGCTGTTTCCAGCTGATGTTGAATTATTATCGAAAATCTCCAATATTATTCTATTCCTTTGTTTGCGACACATAGACATCTTCGAGCTTAACCATTCACAGGTATAGTTTACTAGCAAGTTACCAATGCAACCATATAAAAATCTCAAATTGGTTGAAAAATTGGAGGTGCTCTTTAAAACAATGTGGTATTATTGCTTTAAGATTACAATCCCCATATTTCCTGAAGTTCTTCTGCTGCTTCCTGGTTTCTAATTCTCTGTAATGCCCGGATTATAGCATTCCTTGTTGCACGACTCCCATTATTCCTACGCCATCTGCGAAGAACATGCCGTGCCTGTATAAATATGTCCCTGGAATTTGCACTCGCTTCAGCGTGTGAAATCTCCGGATACGTAAGACCAAGTTCTACATACAGATGCTGTAAATCAGCAGGTGTGAGTATGAGAATCACACGGTTACAATCAATATCTGTTACGGCTACGCCTTCATCTTCATCTTCTCCTATGATAAAAAGACATTTATATGTTTTACATTTTTCTTACAACATAAAGAACATATAAAGAAACCATGTCTTTTTCAAGTACTATTCAAAAAGAAAGGTTACGCTTTAATTTCAAGTGTGTTTTTAAAGATTTTCATTTTTTTTATTTTCATCTGATATGCTTTTAGATATATATATTTGAAATAAATTTTTGGGGGTGGCAAGTATGTATGGGTCATATATTCTGTATACACACAAAAACAGCCTGCAACACTTTCAACATTTATAATGCAAAGCATTTTTGTGTCGCCTGCCCTAAGGCAGGAAGACACATAGGGATCACTTTGTCCACTGTAGTTGTCTGTTGTTGATGTCTGTTGTGAAAAAGGGTTAACATTTGCATTTTTTTTTTTTTTTTTTTTTCCTTGTTGCACGACTCCCATTATTCCTACGCCATCTGCGAAGAACATGCCGTGCCTGTATAAATATGTCCCTGGAATTTGCACTCGCTTCAGCGTGTGAAATCTCTGGATACGTAAGACCAAGTTCTACATACAGATGCTGTAAATCAGCAGGTGTGAGTATGAGAATCACACGGTTACAATCAATATCTGTTACGGCTACGCCTTCATCTTCTCCTATGATAAAAAGACATATGTTTTACATTTTTCTTACAACATAAAGAACATATAAAGAAACCATGTCTTTTTCAAGTACTATTCAAAAAGAAAGGTTACGCTTTAATTTCAAGTGTGTTTTTAAAGATTTTCATTTTTTTTATTTTCATCTGATATGCTTTTAGATATATATATTTGAAATACATTTTTGGGGGTGGCAAGTATGTATGGGTCATATATTCTGTATACACACAAAAACAGCCTGCAACACTTTCAACATTTATAATGCAAAGCATTTTTGTGAAAAGCTTTTGAAAATTTGTTTAACATGCGTCTTTGTTCTGAATGTTGCGTGTGTTGTATACCCCGGCTGTTCTTCATTAGCCTCAGTTACACAGCCGTTTATCAGCAGGTGCTGGTGGCCTAGTGGTTAGGGCATCCATCTAGAGATCGGAAGGTCGTGGTTCAATTCCCACATCGGCATATCCTTGCAAATTTTTCATGTTGGGTTGTATCAGCTCGGAATTTGTTTAAATGTTGTAAAATGTCTAAATGTAACACATTGGGTTGGTAAACTGATTCTTCTTTTTTTTTTTTTTTTTTTTTTTTTTTTTTTTTTTTTTTTTTTTTTTTTTTTTTTTTTTTTTTTTTTTTTTTTTTTTTTTTTTTTTTTTTTTTTTTTTTTTTTTTTTTTTTTTTTTTTTTTTTTTTTTTTTTTTTTTTTTTTTTTTTTTTTTTTTTTTTTTTTTTTTTTTTTTTTTATTTTCTGTCCGTAAACAGACAGAAATTACAGCACAATAGCCTATGGGACCGTGGGAAACAAGCAATTGCTCATAACACAAAACCGCAAGATCGGGATGAGCTCAAATTTTGAGAATAAACTTTTCTCAAAGATATCTAGTGAACAATGAATAAAACAGAAGGTGCTGAAATCACGAAATGCACCTTTAAACCTTAGCCATGTTAAAGAGACATGAGGACATTTCCAGAAAGAAGCACCCCCAATTTTTTTTCAAACCCGGGTTTTTTGCATAGTTGGAATGCTTACCAATGTATTAGATCATATCTGAAGTGAATAAGCAAATATGCCGTCTTTATGTAGAAAGGTGTTGATTTAGTAATTTCTGTCGTGCACGACAGAAATTCACAGCAAGGTTTTCTATAGGGAACGATTACAATAGCAGGCAAATTCAAAACAAGGTTTTTTTTTTTTTTTTTTTTTTTTTATTTGTCCAATAAACCATCAAAATGTCCTCGGTAGATGGTCACAACCGATCCAGTGCAATTTGAGAGAAATTCATATCCTCCAAAAAATCTGTCACTTTAATCAAGTTATCGAATAAGATAAAATAGTCCACAATACATCGCACCCTGGAACGCATGCAGCTTCTATATACCATCAGTTTCCAAATAGGCCATGAACATTAAACACTTGACCTATGATGACTGTGACCTTGAATGACCTCACTTTATTTTTGTACTAAGGGGAATAAAAAGAGCTTTGTGTGATATCAAAATTCCAGTTGATCCCAGTTGAAATTTGTTTCATTTTCCGTGATGGAACTAACTGGATTCAACTGTTAAAACTGTTTGTAACTGGTCTTAACTGAGTTCAACTGGTCAGTAAAAACCTAGTTGAAAATTGTTCCATTTTCCGTCACGGAATCAACTGATTCAACTGGATATTCAACTGTGATCAACTGGATTTCAACAGTTTCCAGTTGAAACCAGTTGGGCTGGAATCAACTGGAATTTTGACCTGGGATTCATCTTATTTCTTACAAATAACCCTTTTGCTTGTAAAGAAACATACCAACAGAAGTAGTTCCTACTGACGGTGGCCACATGAAGTCCTCCTCTCTAGATGTGTTTACAGATGTGCCATCACTATTTTGTTGTGCTTGTAGTGCTTCCCATTGCCCTCTAATGCTATCTATACCCAGGGGCGGATCCAGGATTTTTCAATAGAGGGGGCGCCAAATTTTCAGGCTCACTACGCTCGCCGGTAGACCCATTATTTTTTCCCAGTCTGTTCGAAATTCTGAAAAGTTGGTGGCGTACAGGACGTACTGCGTCCGCTGGGTGCGCACAAAGCTAGATACACGTGCCGCCCGACGCCCTGTACCGTCATTCTTAGAGATCTAAAGGGCGCTCTGTCCGTAAAAAGTCATTTTTATATATCTACAGTGCACCCGACGCTCTATGCGGCGCCTGGCACCCTGTGCTCTGCAAAAAATAGAGGGGGCGCGCGCCGGGTGCGCCCCCCTCTAAATCCGCCCCTGATACCAGCAAGATGTTCACCTCTCTTAGTGAAATGAAACATGCAGTTTGTGTCGGCATTTCCTTGCTGTAGCTCCTGATACGAAATCATCTGTTATAACAATGATAACATTTCATAAGATACCCTGAATTCTTTGCCTCTTTTTTAAACATGCATAAGGAATATTGGGGTCTTCTCATTATTCTGAAGGTTCGTTTTTCCGAACACGCGTTTTTAGCGGTCGCTTTTCCAAATCCTTAAAAAGGTTCGGTATTCCGAAAATGGGGTTTGCTATTCCGAATCTTAAAAAGGGTTCACTATTCCGAATTTTAAAAAGGGTTTGCTATTCTGAATCTTAAAAAGGTTCGCTATTCCGAATCTTTAAAACGGTTTGCAATTCCGAATCTAAAAAAAGTTCGGTATTCCGAAACCAAATACCGTGTTCGTTATTCCGAATTTCAAAAGGGGTTTGCTATTCCGAATTTTGTTTTTCCACATTGGAGTAATGAACGAGAGCATCAATGATGCATAAGACCCACGTGTATGGTGGAACTGGAATGATTCTTGGAGACGCAATGCATGAGACACCTAAGACAAGTTATTGGTTGGCAGACAGTTTTTGAACAAATAAGATTCAAGATGGACATAAAATATGCTTTGGCAAAATAGAAAATGTAGTGTAGTACAAAGTATTTGAGGTCAACATGAACCCGGGGGTGCTCTTCAAATGGGGCAAAAAATACATTCCTTTCATAATTTTTTTTTAAAAATTACATAATGCCTCTTTAATCCAATTATAATCTTAACCATTTTCAGAAAATCATTAATGCCCCTTTAATTGGGGATGGCCCTTTAACTGGTAAATTGAGGAATGGCCGGTTATTTGGTAAATGGAGGAATTAGTAAATTGAGGAATGTCTCTTTCATTGGTAAATGAAGGAATGGCACTTAATTTTAAATAAAATTGCATTGCCCTTTCCTAGGCAAATGGAGGAATAGCCCTTTAATTGGTAACTGAGAAATGGCCTGAATGGCCCTTTAATTGGTAAATGGAAGAATTAATTGGTAAATTGATTAATGGAATTGCCTTTTAAAAAGGTAAATAATGGAGGAATGGCCTTTTAATAGATTCAAGGCAGTCACCTGGCTTTCGCGACCACCAAGAACTCTAAAACCATAACTCATCAATGAACTCTATCCATATCTCACCAACAGAGAACTCTAAAAACAACTCATCATTGGTGAACTCCATCCATAACTCACCAAAACCAAAAAAAAAATCTAAAACATAACTCATCAATGAATGCCACAACTCACCAAAAAAACCTAAACATTCTGAACAGCTTGATGAACTCCATCCATAACTCACCCAAATGACTTTAACAACATAACTCATCAATGAACTCCATTCATACTTCACTAACAAATAACTCTACTAAAAACTCATTGATGGGCTCCATTTACAACTCACCAAAACATATCAAAAAAACTCTAAAACTTAACTCATCGATGAACTCCTAAACTTCACAAAAATAAACAATCCTAACTCTATTTCAATGAACTCCATTCATAACCTCTACTAACAAATAACGCTATTTTAAAACGCATAACGGGTCCATTATAATCACCAAACATCAAAAAAAACTCTTAAAAAACAAACTTATCGATGAACTCCATAACCCACCAAAAATACTCTAAAAACTCTGAACATACCTCGTTGATGAACTCATCCATTACTCGCCAAAATAACTCTAAGAACATACTCATCAATGAACTCAATCATAACTCGCCCCCCAAAACAGCAAAAACACCCTAAACCCAACACCGAATCAATGAACTCCATAACCTTTTGAAAATTGCATAATGCCCCGTTAATTTCAATTTGAGGGCGTTTTTCCTCAAATGATGCAAAGTACCATTCCCATAAAAAAAATCAAAACAATTTGGTTTCAAAACAAGATTACTTCACAAACAAATAACTCAACAAATAACTCATTGATGAACTCATCCATATTTCACCCAACATAACAAAAAAACTCTAAAACATAACTCATCGATGAACTCCATAACCCACCAAAAATAACTCTAAAAACTCTGAACATAACTCGTTGATGAACTCCATTTCTAACTCGCCAAAATAACTCTAAGAACATAACTCATCAATGAACTCAATCCATAACTTGCCAAAACAGCAAAAACACCCTAAACACAACTCATCAATGAACTCCATAACCTTTTGAAAATTGCATAATGCCCCTTTAATTCAATTTGAGGGCGTTTTTCCTCAAATGATGCAAAAGTACATTCCCATAAAAAAAATCAAACAATTTTTTTTTCAAAAAATTAATTACTTCACCAACAATAACTCTAAAAAATAACTCATTGATGAACTTCATCCATAATTTTCACTTCACCCAACATAACAAAAAACTCTAAAACATCAATCTGCATATTGCCCCTTTAATTTGTCAAGCTTAACCCTTGATGCAAAATGATGCAAAACTGCCAGGGGAGGGGCGGGGCCAAAATCCAATTCAGTACGTCCGCATGTTGGTTTAAAACACATAAAGCGAAATCTGACGAAAATTCTGAATTTTATATGTTTGTCATCCCAAAACCGTTGGGAGTTGAGAATCAAGTCCACTGGAAGGGTTTATTCTGAATTTTTTTGTATGAATAAGTGACGAGGTCGTAGTGGGTCATGGGAACACCGCTGACCGACCCTACTCAAAGCACCCAAATTGGTTTGTGGTTTGCACCAGTATTGCTGTAATTTCTTTTACATATATTTGTGAGTTGCCTATAATGAATGAGGCGTGGCCGCCACCACGCCTGCCAAAATATTCCATTAAAAAAAACCATATGGAAATCCAATGCTTTTGACATACGGGGCTGATATTTGGAAGGAAGGTTCTGGAATTACCTTTAATATAATGCCCCTTTTAATATTTCAATTTCTAAACTTAAAAGTCATTTCGTGATTCCAGAACCTTCTGTTTTATTCATGATTCACTAGCTATCCTTGATAAAACCTTATTCACAAAATTTTGTTTTTAATCCCCCCCCCCATGTTGTTTGTGTTATGAGCAAATACGTGTTTTCTCCCACGGTCCCATAGCCACTGTACTGTAATTTCTGGTCCGTTCACAGACAGAAATCAAAATGGCCGATTTCTTACAGATGCGACCGATTTGCACGTAAGAATTGTAACACATGGATTACAAGGCTAACGGTTCGCTGATATACAAATCTCACTTTTTTTTTGGTAAGTCCGGGGGTACGAGGTTGTGGATCCGAAATGCCCTTTAAACCCCTTGAGGGTGACCCTTTCCTCAATTATGGGATAAAAACTCACGAGCTACCCATGGTAAAACTTTCGCACACGCTGCACACACACCTTTACACGTATGTACATGTACATACAAATTGGTTTCGTCATGTGCCCTCAACAACGTGGTGCATTGGATCAGCGCTCGTCCCTTACAATAAGGTTGTTGGTCGAGCCCGATGGTCGCCAATGTGTTGTGCAATTGGGAAAGGCACTTTATCGCTTGCCTCTCTCCAACCCAGGAAGTATAAATGGGTACCAGCCTATGCTGGGAAGCAAAACAGACTCATTGTGCGGGAGGAATGGCAAACCCCCCACAGCAAACATTATATGAGGGAGTCTGGCCCAAATCATGACCAGAGTGATGGCCACTCCGCCTGCGGACGCACACCACCATATGTGCAGAAATGTTCCATTATAGAGTCCCTTGTAACTAATGTAACTACGAGCATATGCAAAATGCTCATCTGAGACATAAAGGTGTTTGAGGCTGGAATCCAACAGACTGGAATGTGTCCTTCAGGAGTAGTGACCCTAATTAGTGTAAACAACACCATTGCAGCATACTGATTGACAACACAGGGCGTTCTCACCACAAGTCGCGCCGCTTTCGCGCTTAACTGTAAGACCAAAAAGCAGCACACCAGAGTTCAACTGTGCGAGTCCAGGGTGCCCCAAAAAGTTGTGCAAGCAGAGAACTCCAATTTTTTACTGTTTACTTGCCCACTATTTCATTTGACACCACCCTAGGGGTCACACACATTTTCCCCGTTGTGAATATTAAGTCTTGCCAGTTGAAATTCCCCCCCCCCCCCCACAGCAAAGTCAGAGATGTTTAGGAGTAGCACCCCGGTTTTGCTTTATAGTATTCTTTACTTCCTGTCTTTCATTTGACACCATCCCAGGGGTCACAACATTTTTCCACCTGTGGAGATATTAATCATGTAAAGGATCCTCAACAAGACAGAACTTAAGGTGTTTAGGAGTAGCACCCCCGGGTTGCGTTTTGATAGTACTCTATAATCCCTCTCACTCTTTCCTTTGACACACCCTAGGGTCACAACATGTTCCGTTGTGGAGGTATTAATCTTGATAGTCCCCCAGCATGAGACAGTACGAGACGTTTGGAGTGCACCCCCGTTGTTTGCCTTTATAGTATTCTGTACTTCTCACTCTCTTTTTCATTGGATCCACCATAGAGGTCACAACCATCTTCCGTTTGGGAGATATTAATCCTGAAATGTCCCCACATAATCATAACCAAGAGATGTTAGGAGTAGCCCCACGGTTTTTGCTTTTATGTATTCTTTAATTTCCTGCGCTTTCATTTGACCCACCCCCAGGGTCACAACTTTTCCATTGTAAGATATTAATCATCGAAAAGTCTTCAAAAAAATCCTTAAATTTTCACAATTAGTAAAAATAATGAAAAATTTATTCATTTGGACAACACTATTTTTGAAAAAATCATTTAGTACGCACATTTTAAAATTGAGTCCCCTACGGGGTCCAAAAAGCGGTGAAATGCACATTTTTGCGTATTTTCACTTTTCCAAGATGTAAACAGGCTGTCAACCCAAAAGACGACCATAACTAGAAACACAACCATTTTCATGAAAACATGGGCACGATCTAGCTATATTGATTTTAATACCATGTGTTTGTGGTTGACTCCCTTCCCCCCACCCCCTTTTGATAAGTGTTTGTACAACCTGTTTTGGTACACCACCAAATCACACCAGCCATATACTTCCATAAAACACTGCTGCCCTATTATTTGTAAGGTCAACAAACCCTGAATCCATTCTTTTTGAAGGGTAGTATTTTCACACTGAGCCATTGACACCTGAGAAATTTGGTTTAAATGGACCAAGCTTAGCATTAGTTTGCAATTTTAAAAATAATTCAAAGAATGTCCCCTTTAAGTGGCCACAATGCATTGTTCACTTACACCTGAATGATTCACACAAAAGATGTACCATATAGTTGTCCCCTCATGTAGCAAGATTTTGATATCCAATGTACCATTTAGAGCGATACACAATTACGCATATTTAATATAGAGCAATTGCCTCAAACAATGCCCTTTAATTGATCCACTTGCACTTTTGACCGCAATTGGGATCATACCAAAGATGTACGGCATAGAAGTCTCATTAGCACAGGAATTTTGCATATCCAATATACCATTTCATTGATACAGCAATTATGACATATTTAATAATCAATTGGTATCCCCAAATGCCCTTTAAAATCATTAAAGCGGCCCACATGCACTTTGACCCATTATGATTCACCCAAAAAGATGCATGGCATAATATTATTTCATGCAGCGAGGGAAGTTTTGCCTATCCGATGTACGTTTCAGAGATACAGTAATTACGCATATTTAATTCTAATTAGCTCATTTGCAATACCTAAGAAGCCGCATGTATCACACCCGTTCAAATTTCAAAAAGATGCCGCACCATGATAGGCTTTCCTGCCGTGAATGAAGTTTCCGTATCCAATGTACCGTTTCAAAATTAAGCAATTATGCCGATTTTTGCATATAATTCTCTCATTTGCATCCTTATAATTTGCCCGAAGTACACCCAAACTGCTAATCCGTTTCGAGACTCTCCAGCCCGCTCCTCCACAAGTTACAACTATCATCATACGCCTTACGGAACTCCAAAACGATGTACACACCTTGCAGGAAAATGTTCTGTTATTATATGCAAATTAGGATACTTATTCGCATATTTTTACGCCCAATCTAATCAGATCGAGAACTCAGGGACCCGCTTCTTTCCACCCAAGTTACATCATCATAGCCCTTACGGAACTCCAGATACATCGTACACAAGCCCGTGAACACGGACTTCAAGCACACAGATAGCATGACACAACGGACGGACAACAGACAGACAGCAGACCGAAAAGTGATTACTAAGTCTCTGCCGAACAAAGTTCAGGCGAGACACAAATATAACATAATGCCACAAATGCATCAAGGCTACTAGCAAGCTTCACTGTAAGGATAAGGGAAATGCTTACCAGAGGCTTCTGTGATTGACTTTTTCTATTCCCCAACTTTCATGGCCAATCTTCCAATCACACATCCAAAAGGAGCCTGTATGACACGTCACGAACATTCAACCAATTTGTTTAGACCCTAACGTGGCTTTCACACAACCTATTGTAACCAAACGAAAACGAGTCATTATTTTCCCAACTCTCCACACACACTGCAATTTCAAGACATACGATCTCATAAACACCGCAGTTAACAAACCTTGGCTTCAAAACCCCCAGTACTATAGACACACTAAATGATTTGTGGTCTAATGAGTAGATTCTTTGTGCCGCCTTAAAGATATGTTTTAAAACACTTTGTTTGTATTTCCACCTTGTCTGGTTGCAACTTAGTTGTGATAAAAATGAAATGGCGGCCATGATTAAATGTTATCATATGACCTACCAAACTCACCACATGAACCACATAAAAAATGTGCTGAAACAGAGAAACTTAGTATTGTATTTTTTTCCAAAATGTGAATAATAAAACACAACATACAAAAGTGGTGCTAATTTTCGTGGCACACGGCTTCAGAGCATCCATATATTTAATCATGTTCAGACTCCCATGTGAAAACAAAATTGGAATAGCGACCCTTTGAAGTTGAATATGCGCACCACAGTGTTTGGTTTATGATACCGAACCGTTTCAATCAATATTTGGAATAACGAACCTTTTTGAGATTCGGATTGCGAACACCTTTTTAGGATTGGGAATAGCGCACCCTTTTTAAGCTTCGGAATAGCGAACCCCGTTTTAGAAAGATCGATAACGACCCTTTTAAAGAAGATTCTGAACACGATCCCCTTTTAATATTCGGAATATGGAACCTTCGGAGGTACTGAACCTTCGGATAACGAACCTTAGGAATATCGAGATCACCCGGATATTCACTTAGGGATTAGCACGATTTGCTACTCCGAAACACCTGAAAAAATCATCAAATTCATATTTTTTATATTTTGGTTTCAATGCATGTTTTGTTTGTTGCTCAGTATCCCAGTCATTGTAGGGCTTTTGTGGTGGTGTCAGGATTTGTTCAGCTAATGTTCTTATCCGGGGCCGCTGTATTCATGATAAGGAACGCTCCTAACATGCATCCCGCTATTTGAGGGCCGGGTGGATTGGGAACCGTCAGGGGTTTACACCCTAACTCTCATTCGCACCTGACTGTGAAGTCAAGGTACATGGTAGCCTCTCTGTACACGGGACCGCGCTTAACTCCCCTCCTGAAGTGACGGGATTCTTTCATGATCCATTTGCCCACTTCAAAGTGACCAGGGGAAGCCGGTATTCTGGTATTAATCGATAGCGGTATACATATCAAATCCAGAGTGTACACCCTTAAATTCCCAGCAAGTTCCACGACCCCACAGGGATTCGAACACGGGAATTTTTGATGGTAATTTGCGCCAGAGGCAAGCACACACCACGAGCCACACTCCCTCCCTCCATGGATTGCGAACATAACCTGCAAGTGGTTGGCTTGAAAATCCGTGTAATTAAAGACAGGCCAGTAACTTTTTCTAATCTGCTTCTGTAAATTTCTATAATGTGTATCAAAATTCAGACTTGAGATCAAAAGCCTTTCCTGGTGATATCACAGAGTTTCAGCGTGATATTGTGCACCATGATCAATACAGTTTGACCTCATCACAAACATTACTGATCTTGCATGCCTATTCTGTAACTGGGTGAAAACCACAATCACTCGTTTTAGTGCAGACTTTGAAGGGAACAACCTTCGCTGTATGGTGGATTGGCGGGAGAACGTATGTTTTCTTTTAACAATCAAAGCAGTTTATATAATTTGTACAACCTTATCCCGGAATTTTATAAGTTCAAGGTGGATGTCCGTTCAAATATATAAAGTTTTCATCTTGATAGAATGGCCTTCACCCAAAAACCCCACTGTGAATTTCGCGCCGATTTTCCATCTGTTTTGAATGCGACAGCTAGAAACGTGATTTTGTGACCCCATAGAGTACGGTGTGAACTAGACCAAAAATGGAGTACATTTCCTCATAACTCCCAAACCAAACAACTTTAGCCCTAAGTTTCACAGGGTAATAGAAAAAGAGTAGCTTTCTTCTGATACCAAATTTTTGAAAACAACTCCGGTAAATCAGTTCTGGGGAAGAGGCTACTAGCGATCGGCCATGGACTTTAAACATTTTCCACTTTTTTTCGATTCTCTCCATTAATCGCTGCTAATCCCTTTAAATTAACAGAGTTACTCAAAACCCACTGTTTTTCCAAAATGGAATGTAGTTCCAATTTATCATCACACCCCCCCCCCGCACACTTGAGCTCCCCTCCAGCCTCCCCCCCCAAAAAAAAAAGTCCGGTGCTGCCAGTATTCCAGTATTGTTTGTCAAAATTCTTAGTGTATTACATGTATGTGTATACTAAAAAGGACATTTTCAGAACACAGCATCCTCCTCTTATACTTTTGGGCAATAGCAGCTTTACCAGTGTAATTAATCACACCTGATGAATAAGCTGAAAACGTCTTAGGTCCATGGCCGGATCGCTAATTGCCTCGTCCCCAGCAGAAAGCCCCCGATTTGAAGTGTCAACATTTTTGGTATCAGAAGAAGGCTAACCATTTTTTCCTCATTACCCTGTGAAATCTTAGAGCCAAATGATATTTGGTTTGGAAGTTTGAGCGAAAATGTGACCTATATTTTTGGTCGACCAATATTAATTTTACACATCACTTATGGGGCTTACAAAATCCGTTTTTAGCTCTCGATCAAAACGTAATCCAAAATTTTACAATGGGGTTTTGGAGTGCAGCCAATCTAATCACGATACACATTCATAATCCTTAAATCAGGCCATCCCACTTTTAATAAAATAAAAAAAGATGATTCAGTATACAAGAGAAATCAAAGGATGTCTCGTCTAGTGTCGATGCGACAGAATGCAAAAAGTTCAACTTAAGGTTTTTTTTTGTTTTCTTTTCTACTGGTTATAAACCTTCGTAGGTGTTGTAACAACTATGTAGGATTTTTTATTCCTGTCAGCCATTAAAAGTTTTTGGGGGGCGTGTCTAGATTCCTTTTCGTTCTGAGAAGTTGTGTACTTCACCCAATCAATCCATGATACGGACGCTCCTAACATGGCCCGCTATTTGAGGCTGGGGCAGATTGGGAACAGTCAGGGGTTTACACCTACTCTAATTCGACACTGACTGCGAAGTACATGTACAGTTGTGACTCTCTGTAAACGGGACCGACGGCTTAACGTCCCCTCCGAAGGACGGGATGCTTTCATGATCCATTTGCCCAATTCCAAGTGAACCATGGAGGAAAGCGGTATTCTGTATTTAATCAATAGCTGGTATACAGATCAAATCCAGAGTTGTACAACCCGAATAAATCCCAGCAAGTGCCACGACCCACCGGGATTCGAACCCGGGAATTTTGATGGTAAATTTGCGCCAGAGGCAAGCACCCTAACCGCTAGGCCACGCTCTCCCTGCCATGGATATGCGAACATAACCTGCAAGTGGTTGGCTTGAAATCCATGTATTAAAGACAAGGCAGTACTTTTTATCTGATTCTGTAATTTCTATAAGTGTGTATCAAAATTCAGACTTGAGATCAAAAAAGCCTTTCCCGGTGAATATCAGAGATTTTCAGCGTGATATTGTGCACCATGATCAATACAGTTTGACCTCAAACACAAACATTATTGATCTTTGCATTCTTATTCTGTACTGGTGTAAACCACAATCAGCTGTTTAGTGCAGACTTTGAGACACCGTCGCTGTATGTGTATTTGCGGGAGACGGTATGTTTTCTTTTACATCAAAGCAGTTTATATGGAATTGTACACACTTATCCCTGATTTATAAGTTAAAGGGGATGGTCCGATTTAAATATATAAAGTTTTCATCTTGATAGAATGGCCTTCACCCAAAAACCCCAACTGTGAAATTTCGCGCCGATATTTCAATCTGTTTTGATGCGACAGCTAGAAACGTGATTTTGTGAGCCCCATAGAGTACTGTGTGAAACTAATATTGGTCGACCAAAATGGAGTACACTTTCGCTCATAACTCCCAAACCAAACAACATTTAGCCCTAAGATTTCACAGGGTAAATGAGAAAAATAGTAGCTTTCTTCTGATACCAAAATTTGACAACTTCCGGTAAAATCTGAGCTCCTGGGGACGAGGCTATTAGCGATCGGGCCATGGACCTTTAAAAACACATATTTCCACATTTTTTCGACTCTCTCGCATTATCGCTGCTAATCCCTTTAAATTAACAGAGTTTACTCAAAACCCCCTGTTTTTTTACAAAATGGAAATGTAAGTCCAATTTATCATCACCAACCCACTTGAGCCTCGCCCCTCCAATGCCTCCCCCCCCCCAAAAAAAAAAGTCCTGGTGCTGCCAGTATTCCAGTATTGTGGTCAAAATCTTAGTGTATTACATGTATGTGTATAATAATACAAGGACATTTTCAGAACACAGCATCCTCTATAACTTTTTGGGCAATTAGCAAGCTTACCAGTGTATTAAATCACACCTGAAGTGAATAAGCTGAAAACGTCTTAAAGGTCCATGGCCGGATCGCTAATGCCTCGTCCCCATCAGAAGCCCCAGATTTTGAAGTGGTCAACATTTTGGTATCAGAAGAAGGCTACCATTTTTCTCATTTACCCTGTGAAATCTTAGAGCCAAATGATATTTGGTTTGGAAGTTATGAGCGAAAATGTGACCTATTTTGGTCGACCAATATTAATTTTACACAGTACTCTATGGGGCTTACAAAATCACGTTTTTAGCTCTCAAATCAAAACGGATCAAAACTTTACAGATGGGGTTTTGGAGTGCAGGCCAATCTATCAAGATGACAACTTCATAATCCTTAAATCAGGCCATCTCCCTTTAATAAAATAAAAAAAGATGATTCAGTATTACAAGAGAAAATCAAAGGATGTCTCTATATAGTGTCGATTGCGACAGCAGGCAAAAAGTTCAAAACTTAGGTTTTTGTTTTCTTTTCTACTGGTTTATCCAATAAACCTTAGGCCTTCGTAGGTGTTGTACAACTATAGTAGGATTTTTTATTCCTGTCAGTTCATTAAAAGTTTTTGGGGCGTGTCGACGATTCCATTCGTTCTGAGAGGTTGTGTACTTCACCCAATCAATACAATAGAAATTCGATGTGACGATTAATAGATCGCTAAGGCCATATTAAAAAATGCCCCTTTTCTCATGACAAAATGGCAAGTGGCAAAATGAACTCAATAAAATCCTCCCACCCCACAACACCAACTTGAACAAACTCTGAGTGTCAACAATTTTATTTAACCCGCCAAGTTCTTTTACGTCATAAGGAAATATTAGAAAATCTGATACATTTACCATTTAGCGCGCTGTTCCCTCCCAAAACCTTAATGCTGTTTGGTACCAGGACTGTGGTACCGATGCTACATCGAAGCTAATACTTCATTGATAGTGTGTCCGCATAGCCGTTTAAGTGCGCACTCGGACTTTCCCCCCTCCACATCCGAGACCTGACCCGGGAAGAGAAAACAATTCAGGCAGGTAGGACGCGCTGGTCCCGGGGTACATAGGACGTCCCTTTCGGTACCAAATGCACAGTGGGAACGGGTTTGTACATCGGAAGTGGCCCGGCTCACATATCACCGCGAAGGAAAACACCACTGCCTTGGCTGTAAGCAGGCCCGGGAGCAAGGACAAAATTATCGCCAAAACCAAAATAATAGTCTTTTTCACTTTGAATTCACAAATATATCATGAGACATCTACACATTTCTTCCTGATTAGTTTTCTCTATTGTATCATATTGTTTCTCATTTAAGTATAAAACACGGATACTTGAGGAGAGCAGCGGTGAGGTGTGAAAAGAGCGGGCTGACGGACATCCAACACGTAAACAATTTGAACGTCCGGGTTTACGCACTGCATTGAATCTGAAAATGATACGTTCACATGCATCCACGCGATTTATCAAAATGATCAGAAAATGATAGCCTAGGGACGATGTTCTTGTTCGACAGTCATGATGTGTTTTACATCACATTTTCATCAGAGGAATTCCTATGTGTTTTCCATTAAGATCAACAGGAGGAACAGGGGGGGGGTGGGGGGGCAGGAGCAGATCAATTTTTTGGCAAAAGAAACTAGGCGGGGATGGAACTGCAATGAACAACATCCGGGTAAGTGGGCCCGATACTACATCGGCGGTTGGCACGGATGGAGTACTATATCACGACAGTGAGAACGCGAAATCAATGTGGGCCGAGCCCACTTTTATGGCTCAGCCTAGGTCCGAGCACACATGTTTAGAGTGGGAACACACGCCCGATTGCCTTGGTCCTAATGCATGAATGCTGGTTCAGAGAAACTTGTCTAAGTTTAGTAGAGTTTGGCATCATAAACAAACTACAATATTTACATGGCCTAATCCTCCTCAACGTTAAGAGGTTCACCCGGTCTCAATATTCATGACACTTTATCCGTTCTTTGATTGACTCCAAACAAAGGAATCGATAGCGTGTCTCAGATGGTACGACAATCTATTCAATTGGTTCTGGTATGAAGCCTTTACATATTTCATACAAAAAGGTTCATGTAAAATGGGTTACAGCATCAATTCAGTTGAACAAAGTTGAGCATTTACAACTTTTTAGTTTTAATCTCAACACATCCCCTCCAAAGGAATTCTAAGTTACCATCGACAATATGCGTCTACTGACAGGAATAAAAAATCAGACTCTAATTTTAGAGAAATTGTATTTGCAGTAGGAGTGGGCTATAAATGAGTCATTTTTGCTTTTCATAAGGGCTGTTTTTTTGTATTCTATTATACCTATCTTAACGTGAAATGATAATCACAAGTCTCAACCAAAAGGTGTATACTAATGTTTGACACACAGACAGATGGACACACAGCCAGACACACGCATCGGAAACCTAAAAATGAAACGCATTTACACCATTTTGATAAACCTCATGGACAGGTTGCAGGTGGAGTGCATTATGTAGAAAGACCAAAATTACCGTAAACCTGGACTTTCAATTAGGATTAATCATTTTACACAAGATGTTCATCACATTCAACCACGATTGCATCTGCGTATTTTTATCCCGCGAAGGCGGCTTTAGCCGCCCCGATTGGGAATAAATTTGTGACACATCAGACGCAGAGTTTGTTGATTTGTGATGAGCCACTTCTGTAAGACATGTTTGAATCCTTTGCAACAACGAAATCTTCGTAAAAACTTATTAATATCGTTTATGAGGAATATTATTCTCCTAATACTAAAATCACAGCGGGAAAAAGTGGGTAATTTGGTAATCTCATTCCCGGGAAACTTAAGACTACTCATGGGAAATCCCAAGGCTCATTCACTAACTTGACTGTGAATTTAACCAATTTATAAGCTTATATAATATACAAACACAACATTGTAAATTCTACTTGGAAATCCTATTTGTATTATCCTTTTGTTGACGTTCCGATGCAGTGATCAAGCATGAACGGCGGGCGGGTAAGGGAGGTCTAATTATGTGTTGATGCTATCGTTCAGCGAGTTGGAAAACCCCTTTCCATTTATTTTTGACACAACACGTCCCTTCTTGCAAGTGCTCGGTAGGCGGCTTTCGTACATACATGTACAGTAGCCACTTTCGTCCCCACAATTGCCAGCGCTCCAATCCCGACTTCCGTATAGCCAGCCAGAGAAGCAAATCATTCTACACAGGTATCAGCGTGCTCTCTCATTACACTTCCTGATTCATGCAACATGTGGTTTCTAACTTTCGATCAACAAGTGTTTCAATGCCTTCGGTATTTATAAATGATATGGTTATTTTTACTCAGCATTTAGTACACACTCGGTAAATAGTACACACACACGTGCGCAAAAAAGTAACTTGGCGAACTGCTGACAGTGTTGTTTGGATTTCGAAATGGAATACTTTACTATGGTCTATGGATTACTTTATTAAATCGATTGTTCATGCGTGTAAATGGGTAAGTTAGTCTATTAATTTCTCATGAGCAATTTTACTGGAATTCTCAAATAAAACTACTGTACTTTTGTGGCCTCTAACCAGAAAATGTTAAGCTTCTTATATGCTCAAAAAGTGTAAAAATGTTGCACCAGATTACGCTGTGATTTTGCAAAAATCTCCAACTTCTGAGGGGGCCACATCGGCATCCCCCTCAGACACCCCCCTCCCGCCGCATGATTCCCGGGAAAACTTTGCATTTTTTACACCACTGACTAAAATGTTCCCAGTTTACGGAAATCTTTCCTCGTTAAAATATTTTAGCAAAATCTAAAGCAAAGGGATAGATTTGGCAAGTTTGTTGCTTTGCATTTTGCACCTGGTGTCCTATCGCGTACTTAAGAGTTCCAAACGGGACGAACAGTGCGTCGACTTAAGCGTACCGGGTAAACGTACTTCAGTGAACACTGCACCGGGTGTAACACGCTAATTTGCATAATATCAACTGTGGGTTGATAACGAATCAACAACGGTAAGCTCCTGTACAAGGAGATACGGTGAGTTTTTGAAATTTCAATCAATATTTTTGTTTTGTTTTTTGCCTAACTCCCAAGAAAAATGTACAATCAATATTTTTTCAGGATGACAAAATCTGTTGAGGGGAAAACAAACTTGCCTTGGTATCCTCACTAGGTTGCCACACTGGTCTGTTGTTTCGATCCCAAATGTCCCTCATGCTAATTTGCAGTCCATTTCCATTAAGCTGTAAAGGAAATTCTCTGCGTGTTCCAATGCTTGTTCTGATACCATGGTTACGACGACGCTCCTCTTCTTCCACAATCTGGACAAGTCAAAGTAAACAATGAACATTAAAAGAAGAACAGTCAAATGTTTCAGAGAATTCGGACTTGATATTATTATTATATAGAGGCTGTCCCCATTAATATCACTGTCTGTTGTGGATATTTGAGAAACATGTTGCTTCCTCCCTTAATTCATGGCAACAAGGGAAACTTGTATTTACGCGATGCATAAATATGTCCCCGCCCAATATCGCGATCACTAAGAAGTGAAAGTTAAACTACTCCAGACCACGCCCACTTCACTTAATTCTAGCCAACACTCCCTTAAACCCGGGACCATTAGACCACCACACCCGAGATAAACCATGCAATGTCCATCCATCCAGCAAAATGTCCATCCATCCACCAAAATAAGTTAATTTATCCATAACTGACAAAAGCAAATCGTCAATGCACTTCATCTATAACTCACCAAAAATAACTCTAAAAAACATAACTCGTTGAGGAACTCCATCCATAACTTGCCAAAAAATAACTAAAAACATTCATCGATGAACTCATCCATAACTAACTCTAAAAAACAACTCTTCAATGAACTCATCTGTAACTCACCAAAAAATAACTCTAAAACATAATTCATTGATGAACTCATCATAATTCAACAAAAAATAACTCTAAAGGTCAAGGGTCCAATGTCAGCACTCCCAAAGATGGCCAAATGTTGTGAAATTTGTGAAATGTTGACTTTTTGGACACCCCCCCCCCCCCGACAGACCCAGGGAAGGACCCTGGGGGATGAATTACATTGTTAGTAGGATTGGGTCCTTCTTCAATATATCCAAATTTTACTACTCTAGCTCATCTAGAAACAAAGATATGGCCAAATGTTGACTTTTTTGTGCAATATTGACCATTTTTTTAACATTTCCCTACCCCTTGACAGACCCCTCTCCGGGGAAATGAATTACATGGTTAGTAGGGGATTGTGCCTTTTTACAATATATCCAAATTTGACTACTCTAGCTCATCTAGAAACAAAGATATGGGAAAATGTTGATTTTTTTGTGTGCAATATTTACTTTTTTTATATTTCCCTACCCCTCTGATACACCCAGGGGAGAACACCAGCAATGAATTACATGTACATGATTAGTAGGGGATTGTGCTCTTCTACAATATACCCAAATTTGACTACTCTAGCTCATCTAGAAACAAAGATATGGGCAAATGTAGACTTTTTTGTGCAATATTGACCTTTTTTTATATTTCCCTCCCCTCTGACAGACCAAGAGGAGAACCCCGGGGGAATGAATTACTTGAATAGTAATGGGCTGTGTGCCCTCCTATTATATACCCGAGTTTGGCTACTCCAGCTCATCTAGAAAAAAAGATAAGGGCAAATGTTGACCTTAATTGTTTGTGCAATAATAATCTTCTTTTTCCCTACCCCATGACAGACATGGTTAGTAGCCTTTCCTTTCTACAAGATACCGCAAATTTGGCTAGCCTACCCTAGCTCATTTAGAACAAAATATATGGCCAAATGTTCCAGGGTTAACAGTTTTCTCATGGACATTCCAGGGTTAACATTTTTCTCACACGGACGGACGGAGCCCATTTTATAGTCCCCTTCCAAACTTTGTTCGGCGGGGAAGATAAGCCAAAAAAAGGCACAGATCCTGTCAGTATTTAGGACTGTGATTTTATGGTAATCCACAAGCATTATAATCCTACCTGAATAAAAGTATACATTTTCTGAAAGGAAATTACATATGTAACCAAAATATATTATTGTGAGAGAAAACATTTTGTCTTTTTGCTTCAGTTTTTTTTATTTTACTCTCCCATTGTCATATAATACCAGGTTGATATATTATAAAAGGGCAAAGTTTCTTTTGCACAACATTATTTTCTTTAAATTTAATTATCCCTAACTCTATATTTTAGCCTGTCCTGAGAGAGAAGAGAGCAATTAAAGAAGAAAAGAAAAAGGTCAGAGGTTCAGTGTGGATTTGAACATGTGACCCATCAGACAACAGGTCTATGGTCAGGAGATTATGGGTGGCAAGCCACCCGAATTTTGCTGGCCCGGCTAGCAATTTTGAGCTTACACATGCGTTTGTTTGATGATACAATCACATCACATCACACTGGACTCATTACATATTCTAGCCTCAGCACTGTACGGAGGTGTAGGAGCGTTAGAGGTAGTGTAGCACCAATGGGCAAAAAAAGAGAAAGGTTAAAGTGAATTCAGGAGAAATGAAGCAATTAAGATGTATCACAATTTTTCACATATTGGTATTCAAAGAAGGTCCCATGCACCAAGGAGTGTCTAGAAGGGTCCATTGCAAGCCTCCCAGATTCTACTAAAATAACTTTTGCTTCCTTTTATGGCCCTATTACAGGATTTTTAATTAGGGAAGGGCCCTTTTTTTTCAAAAGGGGATTTTTCCCCAAATTGCACATGGGGGGGGGGGGGCAAATTTAGCAATAGTGGATTTTTTTTACCAAAATTTTAACTTTTCAACAAAAAAAACCCCATATTTTTTTTTGGCTCGTTCTGCTTGTAAAATCTATTTTTTGGCCCTTTTGAGATCTTTTTATGGGGATTTTGTTAGACTGTACCCCAGTCTCGGCTCTGTCTCTGGGTTTAGAGCGCACTTGATTAAAAGATAATGCTAAACTAAAAACTTGAGGGCTTTTCAGCTTACCACCCCCTAGCTGGACAGTCCTGCCAACCAACTTGTCCACAGAACGTGAATTGCACAGGCTCCTGGAATTAACACTAGGTAGGGAGTAGCCCGCCAAGACTGTACGAATCTGTTGGGAAACTGTCTCCAGCAGTATCCATTCACAAGTAACGTGACCGCATTATCTTGCGCACATCTCGGTTAATTTTGAATGGCTAATCCGGGGGGGGGAACAGGATTAAAGAACACAACAGGTGGGATCAATGCACGCAAACTTATAGGTCTCGTTTATCGTTACGCGACCGCAGCTAAATGAATAGCTCCTTTAATAAGTTTTGAAGGCCATTGACTTATGCAGAATAAAGTTTTCACTTTCGTGCTTGTGATATCATTTATGTGTGTACAGACATTGTTCAAGAGCACTATCAGAGTGCCCAGTATGGAAAATAAACAATAACAATAAAATAAAAAAGACGGGGAAGGAGAAGATAAGAAAGAAATAAAATTCATGTCCTTGTGAATGTCTTCCTCGTTTTTGTTTGTTGTTTTTGGTTGGTTGGATGTAGTATTTTCTTTATTGGGGATGGGCTGGTCATTCTGAAATTAAATAGGTACAGCCCTGCCGGCTCGGTAAAGCTGTCGCGTCAGGGCAAATCTCCCTCCCACTCCCAGGTGTCAGACCACCCTCGAGCTGAAAAGAATAACCCCATTTCCTACGGGGTCATTTTGCCGAAAATAGGGGTACCAAGTACATCTCCACCATGTGTGACCTTTGACCTATGTGTGTGACCTTTGACATAGACTTGTCTGTGCCCAGTCAGAGTCTAACGCAAATTGACCTCTAGATGACCTTTGACCTTTTGGGGACCCGTCAAACCTGATAACAAACATCAGACTGTCCCCCCATACCTTATGCTAAAGTTAGGACACATATTAGCCCCCCCCCACCCCCCCCCGGACTCCCACCTTGGAAATTAGCGATGTGTATGTAAGGCTGTTAAGAGCCCTTTTTCAGCATCGTTGTCACTCCAAAACCATATTTTGTTTGGTTTTTTATTTCACCAAAGACCCCTATTTTGGGGGAAAAATAAAAATCTCACCCAAAGACCCCATTTTGGTAAATTTAGGAAATGGGTGAAAGGGCCCTGTCAACAGCGTAAGGTGGGGCTTTGATGCAAAGTCGACTAGAATAGTTGTCTGAGTGGCATACCACCCTAGACGTGAAGAATTCTGAAATAAGTTTGTACGTAAATTGGTGTTGATTTCAGCAAAGAGTATGATCATGGTGTGATTTTTCCACTTTCCTTCCTTTTTAAAAAATATTTTTTTTGGGGGGGGGTGGGGCTGAGAGAATATTTTTTTTGGGGGGGGGTGGGGCAGTCAGAAGACTGCTGACACTGCTGACTCTTAATCCGCCACTGCCCTGGGTTTAGAAGCACGAAGCCTAACAACCCCCCGACCATATCCATTTCAATATGTGGGTACCCCACCAGTATCACCCATATGTAATAGTATAACGAAATTGATAGCAGGACAGACAGGCAGATCTATTTTAGCAATATAGATATCTGAGGACTTTCGGGATTTTCGATACGAGACAATGATATAAAAATTCTCTTCATCAGCTTATTTTAAGGTTTTTTTGCCACGAGAGGATTTCACATATCAGGTGTCCCTAAAAAAAATGAAAAGTACGATTTTTGTCATGATGTAAGCTTTCATCAAAAAATATTCCCCATCTGAAAGGATTAAGCGAGAAAATGTTTCTTGGTACAAAAAAAAAATTGAAATTCTAATTTAGTATATAGGGCAAATACGAAATTCAGCCTAGTTTTAGATTGAAATAGAAGCAAAATCAGAATTGCCATTTTCTCTCTTAAATGCATTTCTGTAGGCCAAAGACAAGGTAAGAAATCTATGAAGTATCTAGTCTATAGAAATTACTATTATGGACACAATATTGGGTGCCTCAAAAATCTCTCGTTGCACCTTTCAGATGCATGACGAGCAGGTTTCATGAAATGCGAATAAAATAGAATGGAGATCTTTATTAATTAGTGACAAACTATCAAAATTAAAAAATTGATTGTACGGTATAGTAATATGAGCAATAAATGTACATGACAAGGGTCAGGATTTTGATTGATAATAATACTTATATATATTTGATTTCGAGTTTCATAAAATGGATCATCAGCATGAATCAAATTATTAACATTAAACCGAGCAATCATGACTTGGGAGGCCAAAAACACCTGCCTGAGCCCAACCACAATGTGCCGGGGCGACAACCCGCAGGTGGTCGTCAACAGCCGCTCAGTTCACAGGGCCCGTTTTTTATTAATCAGCGCAAAAAATAAGCCGTCGCACTGATTGGTCTGGCTAAGTGTCTCTTACGCACATACAGCACATCGAGAGACAGTGCGAGTATACCAGAACCATGTGTTTTGACTAATGTTTGTGGCGGAGTGCTTCCCCCGACCTCGGGGGAGATTGGAGACGTTTTCCCTACAGATTCGGAGGGTCCACGGATATGGGTTGAAGAGTCTAGTGTAATTTCAGTCGCTTAGCGTTTTCATCACCGTGGACCCGAGGGAGAGCCTAGGATTTTGTGGGCTTTTGGAATGGGGGGGGCATCCGCCCCACTGCCCCTCCCCTGGTGATGGGCCTGCCCTATAACACACTTGAGATGACAGACAAATAAAAAATACAATACTTTGGCAAAATTCAAGATGGAAGTCCAAAATAGGTAAAATCAAAAAAATAGTATGTATCGTCAGCTGTGTCACATAATAAATGTATCCCACGTTTTTTCCTTTTCTGTGATTATTTGAAGTGCACTACTATAGGCCTACAAATTCTGAGACAGATTGTATCATAGGTGGTAGCACCCAGGGGGTTAATACTTACCCTAATGTGATTTCCTAGTACAGCATACACTCGGACGGACACTGTTAACGAAGCCAGCAAATCACTCTGAATGTAGGTTAACATAGATATTCTCATTTGAGGTGTATTTGAAGTGGCTGTTCTTGTCGCAGGTGTAGGCATATTCGACGTCGCTGTTCTTGTCGCAGGTGTAGGCATATTTGACGTCGCTGTTCTTGTCGCAGGTGTAGGCATATTTGACGTCGCTGTTCTTGTCGCAGGATGTGGAGGCACATTTGGCGTGGCTGTTCTCGTCACAGGTGGAGGTGCGTTTGCTGTTGCTGTTCCTGTCGCATGAGGTTGAGGTGTGTTTGAAGAGAACAACCAATTAACTAATCTACCGAGCTGAACAAACGGCCACCTGATTATCCGAATAACACAAGACCAAAAACTGAAATGTGTGATGCCTATTGCAATTTTGCATCCAGTAACTGTAACTTCTGAAACACCTTTGGAATATCCCGATCTTCCGTCAAATTCAACTATCCATTCACCACCTATATGAAGAAGATGGTATCTTGATTATTTTTATGCCAATTGTCTATGTAATATCCAGGGGGCCGTTCCCCAAACTCATGCGTAACCCTACGTGTATACTAACTCATGCGTATGTCCTACATAACAGACCTTTTCATACCAGTTACACAGTGCTTAGGACAAATTGGTCCAGTCAGGCATGACACAGTATACACGTAAATTTACGACTGAGTTTCGGGAACGGACCCCTGGATTTGTTGCATTTGATACATTTACCTAAATATTGCAGGCAGTAAACTGTTCATATGAGCAAAAACAATCATGTTACTCATCTATAAGTAATACCCTTGATTTGTTTTTATTTGATACATTTACCTAAAAGGCAGTAAACCACATTTCTTTGTAGCAAAAGCCATCATGTCACTCATTGAGGGTTCTTATCAATCTCTTCTAAGAATAAATGCCATGCATATCCAAGCATCAACTACATGGTTATCAAGGTACTTTAACCTACGACAGTGAAGCCTTGCCACAGCTGTTTGAAAGTCTCATTTATTATGACAAAACGAGACTAAAACAAAAAATATCGACGGCGACACACTTTTGACGACTAAATTGGAGTATTTATGCCACTAATTACATCCTGTGTATATTTGATGAAATTTCATTGCGGGCAAATACGATTTTTCATCAAAATCTAGTTTTACACGTCTTTCTATGGGAAATAAGCATATAGAGGGCGCTATAACATACAAAAGCACGACCTTTGTAGGCCTATATGGCAAGATTCCCGCAATGGATTTTTTTCGGATTTTTGCGGCGGTAATAGGTCTTGCATGTCCCTACTTATATCAAGGTTGTCAAAATTTTGTCGCCATTGCCTAAAATTGCTCTAAAAATAAAAGAGACAATTTGCATGGGGTCAAACAGCTGTGTTGCAAGTCAACAGCATCACATTGTTGAATGTTGCTGGTCATTTGCAATGGATACCATATCTCCAGCATATGAATCTCCTACCATAGAGCAAATACCCCCACATCTGTATGCGTCACTCCAGCAAAATGGTATGAGCTGTGTCCTGACAGAGTTGGGATGAGTCCCAGAAAGCTCAGAGCAAGAAGACTTGATTTTTATCTGACAAGGCATGGCTTACTCAAATTGTGTTAGACTGGGTTAAGTTGATGGATTTCGGCAAACTGTTCAATATGGTGGACGGACAGATAAGCTTGTACTAATTGAACCTTGTGTTGGCATTTGGGCAGGACACCAATGAGATCTATGGTGGGTTCTGAATAAAACTTTGGTGGTTGGAGAACATTCACCCTCAAAGAAAATTTGCTGAGTGTATGTTGTAAGAAAATTTGAGATGTTATACACATTGCCAGTGACACCATAATACTTTAATTTGATAAGTCATCTCGAGTGTGGGACATAATCAAATGCTTTTGAAAACTAAACAGATTTAGCTATGATTTCAAAGAAGGATTAAATCTTGTTGAAGAGAACTTTAAAGAAATGTATATACTTTTCAGATAAGTGCAATGAACAGATCTATCAAATAAAAAAAATTCATTCACTAATGCTCTACATGTCATTTCTTTGAGAAATTGATCAAAAGTTTTCAAATCTTTGCAGAAGTCCTCAGCTTCACCTTCTTATGAATTTGCAACACACTGGTTTGGTGGTCATACAGCCAGTAATAACAAGGGTCTTCACTGTGCTATTGTGTTCACCTATTCGCGTGTTATAAGGCAATAACTCAAAAACAGTGGGATTGGTGACAAAGAAAAAGTTAAGGAGGTGGGCTTTGTAACAATCCAATCAAGATTCAAGAAATTACAGATGTCAGTAAACTTCTAACATGTCAAAAAATGCATGAAATCATTCAATATGGGAATCAATTTTCAAAATTTCTTCCACTAAGGGGTACGATTCCCCCTTAACCATCCCCATACTGTACAAGTGCAATAACTTGTCAATGGTTGGACCACTTGCTATATGCTTCTGACAGCTACCAACTATAATGTTTGCTAAACCAACTAGAATTTCGCGGTTCTCGGCTTTTGCGCTCGCTATATTCAAAGAATATAAGCTGTGGGCCGCCCCATGACCTTTGACCCTGGCACATGACCTTTGACCTCATCAATATATGAGAGATCGCATGGTGCACCTATGACACAAGTTTGGTTCCAATTGAACTTCAAGTGTTCAATTTAGGTCAATTTTACATTTTTAGCCCATTTTTCAACATGACCTCACATGACCTTTGACCTCGGCACATGACCTTTGACCTCATCAACATATGGTGCACCTATGACAGAAGTTTGGTTCCAATTGAACTTCAACTTTTCAATTGAGGTCGATTTAAAAAAAAAAATTAACAATTAGTGACACACACACACATAAATTCACACATCCAAACACCCTCACATACATCCACACATACATCCACACATACACACGCACAACAGATTGCTAAGTGGTCCTGCCAGCTATAGCTGGCGGCACACAATTACCCTAGTCAGAATAGCTCAGAATCCTTTGTACCATTTAAAAGGTTACTTTTACCTGATATGGAAGGATATGGATAGTAGGCCATTAGGCATAAAAAAAAAAAAATGTTTGTTTGGCGTAACCCGACCAACCCTAAAAAACCTGCCGACTCAAAAGTTTTTATGCAATTAGCACAAAATAAAAAAATATTCTGCCGACCGACCCATTCTTTTCATCCACAATTTTAAAAAAATATTTTTTTTTTATCAACACAAGACGAAAAAATAAAAAACAAGACAATAAAGCAACTACAACAAGTAAAATAAAAGATCTTTGCTATGTCATTGAAAAAAGCTTTAAATAGTAGCATCTTATATTCATTTTAGAGTAAAACATTGAGAAGATCTAAAAAAAAAATAACCGACCGACCGACCGACCCTGATATTTTTTCTCCGTTACGCCAAACAAACATATTTTTTATGCCTTATGGATAGTAACAGTACATTCTTTCAATGCACTGACCTTTGATCACAGCCTGCTTGACATCCTACATGAGCTACATACACAACAGGGATTGTGAGAAGCAGCTTGTGTGAAAAATCATCTATATTTCTATAAAAGCTGCATCATCATTTTTTTTGTATATTTTATTGAACCCTGGATGACCTTTGACTTCAACTTCGTGAGCCCTTCATTTATACATACCGACACAGCATGACAATAGATTGCTAAGTTGACGACCTAACTAAAGCTACACCTCACAAAAGGTAGTTTGTTACAGATATAAACTGCACATAAAAATGTTTAATCTTGAATTTTTTGTACATTTGTAGATTCATGATAAGAGTCACGTTTGTCAGGTAACAATATCTCCCTAGCTCTCTCAGAAATTAATCATGATGCAGTATATTAAGGTTTTGCAAATTCATCATTTTTCAGAGAAAACATGGAAACAGACAAACAAGCAGACATTTCTTACCTTTGTGTTCACCTTTGCTCATGATTTGCAAATCTTGTGCTGTGACATTAACTGAGGAGTGAGAAATCGTCAGTTTCACTGGCTTTTTGAAATGCAGTCCATCGTTTTTTTTTTTTTTTTTTTTATGCGAGAGAATCGAAAAAATGTGGAAATGTATGTTTTTAACTTATAAATCAGGGATGAGTGTGTACAATTCCATATAACTGCTTTAATGTAGAAACAAACCACCAAATAGTGAAAAAAATGAAGTATTTGAGGAAATTTGTCATACCGTCTCCCGCAAATAGACATACAGCGACGGCGTCTCAAAATCTGCACTAAACAGCTGATTGTGGTTTACACCAGTACAGAATGAACAAAGATCAATAATGTTTGTGTTTGAGGTCAAACTGTATTGATCATGGTACACAATATCACGCTGAAAATCTGTGATATTCACTGGGAAAGGCTTTTTTGATCACAAGTCGGAATTTTGATACGCACGTATAGAAATTACAGAATCAGATAAAAAGTACTGCCTCGCCTTTAATACACGGATTTAAAGCCAACCACTTGGAGGTTATGTTCGCATATCCATGCCAGTAACAAAAATATAAAAATATGAATTTTGATGATTTTTTCGATGTTTCGGATTAGCAAATCGCTGCTAATCCCTTTAAGGTTTTGCAAATTCATCATTTTTAAGAGAAAACATGGAAACAGACAAACAAGCAGACATTTCTTACCTTTGTGTTCACTTTTGCTCATGATTTGCAAATCTTGTGCTGTGACATTAACTGAGGAGTGAGAAATCGTCAGTTTCACTGGCTTTTTGAAATGCAGTCCATCGGGTTTGCACTGTAATGTAGGTACTAGTAAGAAATTGGATTCATCTAAAGGTGGACCTGCATTCTTTGGGGGAAGACAGATTTGTATTTCCTCCATTTTGTCTAGTGCTTGTGGTGGTATATCAATCGTAACACCAACAGATTCAAGTTTAATTTGTCCACCTTCAGGGCCAATTTTCTCTGAATGGAATGTCGTCTGTAGTGGAAAGGCACCTGCAGCTGAAAAAAGAAATCACAGTTACAATTGATTAAAGAGGGATTGTTTGTTATTGCTTGATTTTCCTCTTATCTGGAAGATAAAGCATGTCTGTTCAAATTCAATATTCTCCCTTCCCCTCATTCTTGAGATTATGGTGTTCCACAAGGATCAGTTATTGGCACTCTTCATTTTGCATACTACGATGCTCCTTAAGTGACAGCATCAATCCACACCAAATTGCTCATATGATTTTAATGCAGATATATTCTAACATTTAATCTTATGACTTGTAGACCTACTGCTTTCCATTGATTGAACAAATGTGTTCTAAATTGAAGCCTGGGCATCATACTACCAACTTCAGCAATCATGGGTGGGGGTCCAGGGGTCCGCGTTAGGGCCCCGGGTGGGATCCAGGGGGCCTTAATTTCTTTTCCTGGTGAAAGCAGCAGGGTTGTTACTAATCTGGTTGGCTTTAACAGGCCCGATGACTTGAACTAGGGCCTAATTAAAGCCTTTCCACACAAAATTTGAAAATCCAAGGTTTTTAATAATTACCCATTTTTTTCGGGGTAAGCAATACTTACAAATGTGGGTAATTTTTTGGCCTAAATGTCTCAACCGTTCTGCTTGGCAGAAAAACAACCGACATTCAATGTCTCTTAACAACTGGAAAGCCACTTAAACATTTCCACTTGGCCTGCATGCAACTATGGGCTTGTTGTCCATTACCAAAAACTTTGTTTTTTGTTATTTTAATTTTGTTGGTGTTTTTCATGCTAGTCAACATGACTTCCACTACCTTCTATACTTCCTCCTCATTTATTCAATATGGGAGACTGATTTCAAACCTTGTTATAGATCAGAGGAAACCAGTGCAGAAATATGCCACAGAAAAAATCATCTCTAATTAATAAACTCTATGGCTAGGCTTAAAGCAATATCACATTTTTTTGAAGAGAACCCAATTTTTCAAAAATTTGTGAGATTTTTACACGGTGGCATTGGTAACGGCCTAGTAAACTATACCGGTCAATGGTTAAGCTCGAAATGTCTGGGTGTCACAAACAAAGGAATTTGGTAATTAGAATAAATATTTATCGGGGATCCCGATAATAATCAATGGCTGCGGAACGCCCTTCAAATGTGAAAATATCGGAAAAATAGTGCAAGTACTTGTCTACGCTATAGTTGTTGTATGGTTCAGGCAGTCAAGATAGAGTATACTCTGAGGTGGCACTAGTTCATCATGGCGACATAAAGTAGGGCATTCCAGCTATGCCTGTTGAAGTCCCAATTGGGAATCCCAAATTCTACTTACCAAAATTGCTTATTTTATGATAAATACCAATTTTTGCATTAGTTCGCAGGTTAGTTTCCTAGACAATTACCACCATAACACGGTGCCAAAATATCAACTTTTGAAAATGAGGGGCGCTCTTTAAAAAATGATGCCATTATTGCTTTTAAAAAACTCAAATCAAAAAAGGTGGACAGGGTTCAGGGGTATCAACAGGCTGGTATCAAAAAAATTCAGCAATTTTATGGAGTGCAAACCCAAACCAATTTTGGTGCTTTGAAGTGGGTCGGTCATGGATGTTCCCATGACCCACATACAACTGCATCCTCATCCCCATTATTCATCAAAAATATTCAAGAAATAACCTTCAGTGGGTTTGACTCTTCAGCTTCCAAAACGGTTTGGAATCAGAAAATATTCATGACAACATGTAAAAAAATACATAATTTTAAATTAAAAATCCCCCCCTGCCATCGCAGTTTGTATGTTAGGTATAATATGGGACCTTTGACCTTGGTATGTGACCTTTGAACGCATAAACAAATGAGGGATCCAATGTTGCACTATGAATCAAAGTTTGGTTGCAACTTGAACTTCAACTTTTCAATGTAAACTGACCTCACATGACCTTTGAACCTTGGGATGTGACCTGTGACCTTGGGATGTGACCTTTGACCTCACCAGCAATATGTGGGATCCCATGTTGCATCTATGACCGAGTTGGTTTAAATCCATCGAAGTATGCAGATATTACAGGCAATGTTAAAGGCAATGTAAGTTAATAAAATCGGTAAAACGCCCTCAGTGATTGTACGGCCAGTCGCTCCGCAGATGGGGCACCTGTTCAACACCAGACGTTGATGGCGTATTGGTTCTGTAACACGATAAGCCAATGAGAAAGCGGCATGATCCCGCACATCGCAGTGGGTGGAACCACGAAAGCAACCAATGAATTGCGATAAAAAAGTTTTAATGAATGAATTTATGGAACAAAGAAGGCGGCATATACGATATGATCATGGGGCGGAGCTGCACACAAGGGAAAGAACTTCGTATTACGAAAGTGGGAAAGGCCGAGATCGGGCCTCAGGGCCAGGATTCATAACATATTCGGTAGTGAAATAACAATAAATTACAAGCAAATGTTAACCTTTTCACAACAACAGACATCAACAACCACCAGCAACAGACACAGGGACAAAGTGATCCCAGTGTCTTCCTGCCTTAGGGCAGATGACACAAAATTTGTGATTTCTTGGCTGCCATCTTCCGGCTGGTTGCTAAATTTCATAACCTCTATTTGTCATACTCAAAGTTTTCTCACTTTCATAAATGAGTCTTACCCATTTCTTAAATGGATTTTCGAAAGACAAAATTTGCCATTGAGTTTACCAAACACAATTCACACAACTTACCAGACTCTCTATCCATAGTAGAGGAGCCTCATAGTGTTTTACTACAGATTTCATAAGCTCTCCATAGGCTTTCACACCTCTGAACTGATTTTATCCAGCAGTGTCATCACTCTCTATCGTCTGCTTTTTGATGTTGGAATGCTCATGGACATCTCATATGAAAAAAAAAAAAAAAAAAAAAAAAAAGACGTGTTGCAGTTAGTGTTTGAAGGATGCTGTCACCAAGATCAAGATGCTCACAAAGTATGTGATGCTTCATGAGAGTTTCTGAATGTGTTATTTTCTGCCAGTCTGAGTCTGAAAATACAATATATCCAAAAACTCAGGTAAATTCCTGAAATGGAATTTCTGAGAGCAATTTTTAAAAAACATAATTTCGTGGTTCTGCGTGCTATATTCAGAGAATACAAGAGAGCATGTGTGTCTAGTGGAAAAGGCAGGATCATGGTCCTTGAGCCATAAAATGGTGAGTCGAGCCCCCATTGTGGTCAACGTGTTTGGGTCCTTGGGCAAGCTACTGAAGTCTCAATTGCTTTGTTGACCCAAACGATAATCGGTTAGCTATTAGTGGGGGATATACAATCTAGGTGCTGATAGAGTGTGCGTCTAGACAGCAGGCCAACCTAGATAAGGCAAAATGATTGTGACGATTTCCTGATGGCAGCGGTACTAATATTGCAATCGCACCTTGAGCACCCCCGTAGGGTTGAAATGTGCGCTTACAAATCAACATTATTATTATATTATCATCAGGGCTTGAAATAAAGATAGTTGAATTTCTCACAGATTTCCCACCCTTTATGTGTACAATTGCCCCTCCAAATGGCCAAGGTTCCCTCCAAATGCCAATTTCCTGGGAAGGACTTCCCAAATCCCCATTTTTTTCGAAGCATGATTATCATCATTATATACAGAGTGCGGATTGCCGTTAGTTATGATAAACACTCTCTGTCATAATTCCTTTCTTGCCCATTTTTCCAAGGACTACACCAGCATTCCCGTCAGGCAGAACCATGACAATGAGTAAAGGAAATGCACAGGCTGCGTGTGCAATCAGCGACTCTCGGGCACGTGTGTGGCGGCCTATTTCAGAAAAGGAATTGTATGTGATATAGCCAATAAGAAAAAATATGCAATTGAGGACTTGTGGTGCATGACAAACAACATGCTAAACATGTGTTCAATGGTGGTATACAAAAACATTTGTATGTTGTAGGCATGGATTTATCCGCCAGGGGGGCACTCACAATATGAGATGGATATGGGTCGCAAGGCTCGCGCTCCAATCCCAGGGGTATTCGGTGACAGAAGACTAAAAAAAAATAGGGTCTTTGGGGAGAGATGGCCAAATTGCCCCAAATAGGGGTTTTCCAAATTCGAGTGGACAAATTTGTCACCAAAAAAATGGGAATTTGGTTAAAATTTTGCAAATTTCTTAAAAATAGAGGTCTTTGGGTGACAATTTTCAAAAACTTTCCCTAAAAAGAGGGGTCTTTGGTGCGTGGTTAAAATTTTCACAAAATATGGGGTTCTTTGGGTGACATTTTTAAATAATATGGGGTCTGTGTGTGATAACGCTAATGAAAAAGGGGGGTCTTAATCGCCTTACATGCGCCTCGCTTTCAAGATGGGAGTGGGGTATTTATGCCTCCTGGTTGGGAAGTGAAGGTTTAAATTTTGGTGTAAAGCGAATGCCAAGATCATTGCAGTGCAGCGAAAATGGATGAAAACCATCTCTGAATCAACAACAGCGTAACCAGTTCAAATTGAATTGAACTGCTGCTGTGTTTAGTTAGAGATGGCCTTTCATCCATTTTCACTGCAATGCAAAGTATAGGTTGACCATCCCACAATACGTGCTAACAAAAATTATTACACTACCTTACTATCTGAAACCCCATAGTAGAGAATCTCGTATGTTTTGCGGGATTAATAAGCTCTCCATATCCTTTCACACCCCTACATTTGATTTCATCCAGTAACCTGTTCACTCTAGCTCCCGTCCTTTTGGTTGTGATGTACCTGACATTGTCGTCTGATAACACACGCGCAGATGCAAGTCTCGATGAGGCTTTCACCAGGAATCACGGTTCTGCAAAGTGTTTCAGCGCTTTCATGAAGGGTATTTTGAATGAATTATTTTCTTCCATCTCTGTGGACCTCTGAAAATATATAATCAACCCTAGCTTGTAGCTTAATAGACGATTTGCACGATCCCCATTAATGCATATCATATAGTGCCCATTTCCATCTGGGAACTTGTACGTCCCGGAGTTCAGGTTACAAAATATCGTTCTTCGTTCACATCGCCGAAACAGGTGCCTAAAACTACCAATGGGTCATGCATGTGTATGGTGGTAAACCTTTACGTTACAAACCCCAATTTTGTGATTTAACCCTCCTTTACTTGTTTACTATATAGATTCAAAATTAAATCTGACACCAATAAAAACTATATATTTTTGGAAAGCTTATGGTTCAAGGAATCCATTGTCTAAGTTTCATGCAGTATTCAGGGTGGTCACTAAAATATATAGGGTGATATTATGAAAAACATCAGATTTTGTTCATTACATTATCTTCATTGATTTTTCTCTGGTGGAAGAATCTTAAAACCCAAGTACATATTATTAAAGGGTATACCATAAGCTTGAATAAACTATTATATTATAATAGGTTTTGATGAGCTCCGATGGCAATTACCAGGGTTGCACAAATAAGTATACAAACTTTTTAAAAATTTTGGCCATGTAATCAATATTGAATATTTTACGAACATGAAGAAAACAGTAGCTATCTATTGTCTTGGGGAAATCAATTAAGTCTGGTATGCCAATAAATGTTATCCAGAGTATTACAAAGTATAGGGTGTAGTGTTTGTAAAATACTACATGTCAAAGGTGTTATCAATGCAGAGCACTTGTAAGTTTCAAATGTGTGTGTGGGCTTTCTTGAATAAGCCAAATCAATTATAATGTCAACTTCAAATGTTTACTTTTAGATAAAGTTTTGAATACATACAGGGGTCTAAATTAAATATAATCCATGTCAACATGTGACAAACACAATTAAAAATAAGAAATGATAGTGAGATATTCAACAGTAGGGGTATTTTATACATTGTGTAGCTTCTGTGTGACCTGCACTTAGTATTAAGATCTCATGATCACCATAAATTGGGGCAATGTAACAATGTATATCAAAATTTTGAGCACTGTATAGCACCAATGAGGTTTAAGGTTTTATGATTTTTAATTACTTTAACACAATAAACAATTTATAATTACCATTTTTGTGTAGAACTTTGTAAGATTACAGCTATTATTAGTATTCATATGGCAGTTTATTTCACAACCAAATTCATTAACAGACAATCAAACAAATAAAAGATATAGATAAACATTAAAAGATAAACATTTCTGGCAGTTAAAAAGGGAGCCATCTAGGACAACGATGCAATGACCGACCAGCGGGATCGTGCCAAGATATAAAAGCTCCATGAAAATAAAAATTTAAGTACACAAAAATCAATTAAGTGGACCAACAGACAAACAACAAACAAAAACTTTAAAAAGAATGCTACCAATAAACAGGGGTGGGGTCAAGACAAGATGGTTCACATTTTGAACGTAGAGCTAAAAGATGTGACAAGCACAATTTTCAGTAAATCATTCCTGACACTTAAAAGTCCGAGTTGTACCAGAAAGGTGAATAATTAATTTCCTGAGTAGGGCACATTTTCAGTGGAGAGGTAACCTCTGCTCCCCATTTCAAAAGCTGAGGAGGTCGACTTCAAGCCCTTTTCAGACAAATCATTATTATCGGCAATGACTGGCATATATGTTGAGCTTTCCTTTGATAGCATCTGAATATTGTTTCGAACGGAATGGTGAGTTCAATAATACAAATCGTATTCAGATTGGGCCAATGGATAACCAAGTCAGGCCGCTGTGAAGTGGGGAGAACCTCTGGAGGGATTGTAGTTTTATCTCCCCACTGTTACTACCAAGATCAGCATATATTTTCATATCCTAAGAGCATGAAAGCGAAACAAGATAAGCTAAATAAATATGCCGCCATGTGTAATCTGCCTGCTCAAGCATTGTTTTACAAAAGTTCAAAACGTGGTGCAGGGTTTGATTGTTTTGGCACAAAGGACATTTGATGTTATTAGAAGATCTAAGGCGCCATCTCCCCAGTTATTGCCAAAGGGAGAAGAGAATCAGTGGATGCATTCAGAAACAAAAGGAAGAACACCACGCGGGGAGTTCATACATAACATGTTTCCAGGTGAAACAGTTATTTTCGAGGTGAATCCAATTGAAGAAATTTGCCTTGAACAAGAAGATCTTTAACTTTGGAATTCCACAGGTTTCTAATTCCTCAGTCAAAGACTCAGATCTTGGTAAGTTTAAGTTGCATTTGTTTACAATTTATTGGAAACTATACTTCTGATTTGTAATTTCCGTAAGACATGATCATGAGCGGTTGTGACCTTTATCAACCTATCATTAATTCTGTATTAATTGCAAGGTAAATACAAATAAATTTTAAATTTTTGCTTCAAAATTAACCAGCATGCACCAGGAAAAGGAAAGGCTAGTTAGTTATAATTTAAAAGACAAATTCCATAGTAAATTTAAAACAACATTGCCAATATGTGTCAGAACAATTAAATTCCATTTGCCAATTGAGTTGTACATACTCCTCCAACACCACTCCACAGATTTACCCTCTGTTCTATTTTGTGGCAAGTGTGCTAATTAAACAAATGTTTAAGTTCATGTAATTAAATTTAGAAAGTATAGAAATAACAAAGCTTTGAATTGAGCCCTAAGCTTAACAATGAAACACTTTTTTCAATGCTATGCAGCAGCTTGTTGAACATAGGATAAAAATGTACGCCACCAAAATCTATGTTCACCTTGCTCCTGGTCGTCCCTCTTACCACCGGTGTCCCCCCATACGACACATGACCCAATACAAGTACCTGTTCACGTGAAGTTATCTTACAGAAATGTAGAAGAATATCATAGGAACAAAAACAAGTGAGGCACTGATGGTGAAAATTTACGACAAAAGTTGAATATTTTCGATCGGAACGTTCCCTAATTGTCACCTGCCGGACGAATACAATTCAACTGTGCACGTTCACAGATAGGTTAAGTTTCTAGTATTGGTATTATGCTCTTAACCGTATGGTTTAGCTGACTTGAGGCTTTGGCACAAGTTCCAGATGGAAAGGGGACACAATACGTGATGCATTATGCAGATCATGGCAAATCGTTCTATGGTAAGAATGGCTGTGCTAGTAATACCAAGGTTGCAGTTCGAGTTAGACCAAGCGCACATGGCAGTTTTTTCAACACTGTAAGCGCTGGTCAGCTTCAGCCAAATCAGGGAAAGATTAATAATGTCGCTTAATTTTTTAGAGCACGTGATAGTATTCGGAGGTTGCAGGTGCGAGTCCAGCCAATTCAAGCGCAAAAAGCAGGGGAATTAATAATGTTAGCTTAATTGTAAAGAGCACCAGCTAGTATTAAGGAGGTTGCGGTGCGAGTCCAACCAATTTCAAGAACACATGGAGTTTTTCGACACTTGTGTGCCAATGGCCGGCGTCAGGGAAAGATTTAGTAAAAGTCATCCTGCGTCACTTTGAAAACTAAGTAGTTCAAATTCCTTAAATTTTAGAACGGAAATGGGTTTTCAAAAGGCAGTTCAAAATTATGCTTTCAAAACAATATCTACACTACCAGTCATGTATTTTGTTTTTTCCTAGTTCTCAGCCTTTGTAGAGGACCCTCATGGGTATTTTAATAGGCCATTCATACGGCTCTTCGTAACCTTTCAACACCTTTGCATTTTATTCTTATCCAGTAAGCCTCGTTCACTCTATCTGTATTTCCTTTTGCCTGCTGATGGAAACAGGACATCATCATCTGATAAGACGCCATGCAGATGTAAGACTTTGGAGAATCTTTTCATCAGGAACAAGATGCATGCCCATTATTTGAGAGGTTCATTAAGACACTTGTGTGGGTTTATCATCTTCCATCGCTGTCTCTGAAAAAAAATACATGCAACCTTTCTTAAAATCATTGCACATTTTTTGAAGAGCGTTCCCCAATTTAAAAGTGATATTTTGGCACAGTTACGTTGTTAAGTGTCTAGGAAAAAACTCTACCTGACGATTGAGAATGCTAAGAAAATGCGTATTTATCATAAAATAAGGATTTTGTAATTAGAATGGGATCCCGATGGACTTAACGCGAGCTGGAAATGTACGTTGCGTCCATGATGAAATGTTGGCCACCTGAGAAGATAAACCTCAACTTGATTGACTGAACCAATAAAACAACTAACGGAAAGCGTGGACACGTAACATGTCGCTATTTACACGGCGATTTCACATTGAAGGCTGTCCCAGCAGCCTATGAATTATTATCGGGATCGATCCCGATAATAATTATTCTAATTACAAATTCCTCATTTATGACACACATGGACATTGTAGAGCTTAACCATTTACAGGTATAGTTTACTAGCCAGTACCAATGCACCCGTGTAAAAATCTCATTTTTTTTGAAAGTTGGGGGCGCTCTTCAAAAAAATGTCTTAATATTGCTTTAAAGACACCATCAGTGATTACATCAAATAGGTAAAACTATATAAATTTGCAGAAACAGCTTAAGAGTGAAGTAAAGTCTGTAGAATTCTCATAAGTTATTCCACCTTCCACCTGGCTTAGGCACATGATTTCTATAGAGACCAATGATATGCTAATCCAACGCAATCATTGGCAGTGTCCTTCAAAATATGTGCAAAAAGGGCGTCGGTTGGAAAGTGGATGGTATGATGTCATGCCGACTAAAAGTAAGTGATTTCCCTGTTTGCCATGCAATGGTACAAAGT
>JAMKCH010009348.1:0-29294 GCA_023653785.1 Ophioderma brevispina | reverse complement strand
GTCGCATTGATGAAGGGCGAGAGGGTGAGCCACTACGCCAACCCGCCCTCATCCAGACTAGAGCATCATGTTCAATTTTCCTTTCATCCAAGGTTGGGGAGCTCACTGTCTCCATCAACAGACACAGTAGTAGTGGTTCAACGAGGAACTGAATGTACCACAAATTATTTAGAATTGTTGGTGGCTTCTCTTGCACTAAAAGACTTTAGTTGAATAAATGCATCAGCCTATATATTTTCAAATGTTCCAATCTACACTATTACCGTATAACCAGGTCTACTGTTGTTCCTTCTACAGCGTGAAGGAAATAATATAGAACACTTCTTGTAAACTCCAAAAACTTGAAATCAGTACGAGTCAATGAGTTACTCTCCCTGATGTTGGGCAATTAATGGCTAAGTCAAGGCGAACCCAATGACAACATCTTTAGAGAAAGATTTTCCCAAGATGCAAGGCACACAGGAAAAAAATGTCAGCACCCGTTCCACTTTCTCATGTTTCCTCATTAATATCTAGGCTTGCGATTAATCCCTTTCATCAAGTAGAACACCATAAATTTTTCTCCAACTGGTTTCCCTCTACAGGTCGTGATATTGTGAAATTCCTGATCTATACACATTTAAGGTTTGGTATGATAGCCTTTCTTCTCAATGTCCACCTCCGTATTTCTTTAATAGGTGCTCAAAATGGATTGGCATATACACTCTTAGAAACCAGCAACACAGCTTCCCTGGTTGATTGTTGTACTTATATTTTAAGCATAGATAAGTGGTAACAATTGTGGCATTTTTGTTATAAAAGCATCAAATTTGGCAGAGAGGTAGAGAATTAATTTGGAAAACAATTGGATATGGAACCCACCGCCCAGTTCAATGTCAGCCTAGAGGTCACAAAGGTCAAATGAGGTCAAAATACATTAAAGATGCAGACTCTAGTCTAAAATAAGCCACAATATGTGCTGAAAGAGACAATTAACTTGAAATAATGTTTTACGTATTTAAGGGTGTTTTATATTGAGTCATAAAGGGTGTTTTTATAAATAAAATGTGTTTTAAAAGCTTAGGCCTATTGTCCGCAAATGATACAATTTGGAAATTAATAATTCCCAGCAAAGACAGTTACTAAGAGGACGGTGGTGGTCCTCAATTACAGTATAATGGCAAATTTAAGTTAAACACCCCTCTGGTTGTGAGTAGCAGATCTAGGTCAAGGTCATATCAGTGGTAATGTATTTCATGTTTTCTACTCATTCCCTTGAATGCTTATGTTATTCCTTTGGGGGATATCGCGTCACCTAGTTTCCATCAGTATAATGACTGATTAACTCAGTCAAAATAAACAACTGACCAGACTCTTTATGTGTACAGCGTTTGAACTCTGATGATCTCTCATGTGACCTTTGACCGCTTAATGACATGTCCTCCGGCCAATATTTTTAAATTGATGTCAAAATCAAATCTTCATGTATTCTTTTTTTGGTACACGGCTGATTATATTCGACGAAACGAAACAAAACAGGCTCATTGCAGCCCGCTTACACTCTACGGAATAAAGCGTGTATCCAATGGGCGCACTGAGCCCGTTTTCGTTTCGTCGAATATATAGCCTGGTGAGCCTTTTGTTTTTTTTCTATCAAATTATTTGAGAACTTGGGATTCATGGCAGTACCAAGGATTTCAACAAAGTCTGCATCAAAAAGGTTTCTTCTTTCTCTACAGTCCTCTCTGGCATTTTCTTCCATAAGAAGAGGCATTTATCAACCACTGGTTCGTAAACTCGTAAAGAGGCACATTTGAATTCAAACATGTTTCATCAACTGTGCCTGATAATAGGATATTGAGTCTGTAATGGTTTTGGACAAAATTGTCTATACTTCCACATAACTTGTTTGGCTCCTATTAAGCACTTCCAAACGTGTCATGTCGAGCATTGGGCGCCTTTATATTTTTCTTCTTCTTTCATCTGACCTTTTTATCTAAGAACAATACAAGGTTATTGGAGATCAGAGGGCCTATACACACATTAAAAATGCATCGTCACTTTTGACTATCGAGTAAATAGCATCTTACACTGTCTTGGCAAATATGATTTTACCAGGTTTTTCCCGTCCAATTGACTAATAACGTGTAGATCAATTTTGACGAGGCATTTTTAAAGGTGCATCATGCGGTATACAGAGAACTCCTAATGTTTCGTACACTATGAACCCGCACTCCAGGGGTGCTTAACACCACACCTACACTAAAAGTTTTCGCGGTCTTAGTCACTTACAGAGGAGTTTTAAATTGGGGAAGCAATTTCCTTAATGACACATATTAGATCATAGTCTTGTTTTAAAGTGCTTTAAAATTATCCAAAACAATAAAAGCTCAAATCGCTCATCTTCGTCCTGAATTTCAGTCTTTTAAATTCCATTTCTTTCTCAAGATAGAAGGCAAATTACTGCTATTTTAATGGTTAACCACTAATTTAAGCACAGTACAAAGAATATGACTTTGCAATACAGTGGCATTATCACTTCTATATACCAACCAACCCACAAGTTTGTTTCCATTCCCTTCCATGATACTTGCGATGATGTATGCCAAGTCCCAGGCTCTCTATTAAATAGACAACACGATGGATCGACATTAATCGGACACCACCTTTAAGTACAGCAAAAAATGTAGCTGAAGATCAGATAGTCGCAATAACCATAAACTTCAGAAAGAAATAACCCAAGCTATAGTCTTACAAAACTGTTCCTCCGAATTTGACTTCCTAACATGTTTTAGAATGAATGCACAAGTTTATTAATTTATTTTTGATTTGGGTTGTTCATATAAAAAAAAACCACAAACGGGTGGCTTGTTTTTGAAAAAAATAGTATAAAGATTATTTTAGTAAAAAAAAATCCCTCTTTTTTTTAAATTTGAATTTTTAAGTATTAATATAAATCTAACACATTATAAACATTTTCATGGATCTATTTGTGACACCATTTCGACTTCTAATCAAAACGGTCTTCTTTCTTCATTCAAACGGGAACAAGTAGAATTTTCGGGAGGTATACAAATCTCGTATAAATTTGCACGTTGTTGTAGAATACCACCGAGCACATTTTGTAGGTTTATTGAAAAAAGAAAAGGAACCAAAAATAATAATTTTTGAAATGGCCTGCTGTCGTCTGATCGGACCTCATACAAGCATTTATACTCGGATCATCTGCCATGCACGACATAAAATACAAAAGCAATTATTAACATGAAGAGGCTTTTCGGCTTATTCCTCCAGGTTTGATTGAATACATTGGTAAAAATTTGCTGGAAATATCTGGATCCTCTATCTCTTTAGCTTAATACATTAAAGGTGCATTTTGTCGATTACACTCTCTAATGTAAACAAGTGAAATTTCACTCCCCAAAAGAGTGGAGAAACTCTTGCAACCACTCAAAATGAGTTGTTTAAGCAGGAGGGAATTTCCACTCAAAGTGAAAATCCTCCAAAAGAGTGGATTTCCACTCGTTTTTCGTGTTGTCCCTCGTTTAACTCCTGAAGTCTTGTCCTTCGTTTAACTCCTCAAAGAGTTGGAGTGATTTTTGCGCTTTTGAGTTTGAAATTCCCTCTTTTTTAAGTACAACCCACTTAAGGTTCCATGAGCCCATACCGAAACCCTGCAACCCCCCCCCCCCCCGGGGATTTTTTGGAGACCACTATTTTGGAAACCGTATACATATAGCTATCAAAATCAAGGTTGTCTGCAAAATCCCCATCCTGGGTTAAAGAGTGAGGGCGCTTTTTTTCAAATGGCGGCCAATATTCACTTAATACCCTTTTTTTGCATAGATCTTAATTTTTTGATCCAACTTCATGCACTATGTGACTACTTAGTCCCACCACACAAACCTTTTCCGCTGCTTAACCTGCCTCTAGAGGGCGTCATATTTCAAAATGGCACAAACAATGAACAACGTGGTATTTACACACTTAATGCCTCTTTAAAGTTAAATGCCGGTGTCACCTATTATATACTTTGTCATGGCACCAGTGGATTAGTTTGAGGTAAAGTTTTTTAACACTTAAATATGAAGTAGTTTGCCTTTCAAGGGTATATATAGAGGGCCGCTTTATGTAAAATATTCTATCACTACTATACACTCGACCACACCACAGCCTTTTTTTGTAACACGGATTACCAAGGGGAGGGGTGGTTTCCAGAATTCGTTATAAAGCACCCTATTGCTACGGATTTTGATACCAATGGATGCTTATGATCCTCCTCTTTCCATTTATACCAAAATAAGTACCACATACCTAGTATGCGTCACATGACGTCATCACTCCGCTAGTCGGCGAAATTGTCAATCCACCAAATAGGCGAATTCCAATTTAACGCTAAAAGTGTAGGAATATCAGATTTTCAATGCATTTTTCACGCTAAAAATGATGTCAATACTAGTTTTACATAACATTAATTGTTTAGAAGCCATTCTGTCACAATATTTTCAAAAATACAACCATAAAAAAATACCTCAGTTTGCAACCACCCCCCCCCCTACCCTTCGAATTTGACGGACCATACCCGAACCCAGGTGAATGTTGCTACCTTCACATTTTTTTTCGCCTAAAATGACCAAAAGGATGAGAGAATGATTACCTAGAAGCTTTTACTCAAGCTTTTTTGGCATTTTAGCTGCACCCGGAGCAAAAGTTCACTAGGGGGAGGGGTGAGTTTTGTTATTGTCACAGGTAGTAAAGTTCACCCGCTTCAAGATAATGAGATACTGAGATCTCTCCGAAGGCACTCAAACATGCATTTAACTCAAGAGATTTCCACAGTAATATTCATCTGCTTCATGATTGTGAGTTAAACGAGCGGCTCCGGAGGCGCTGAAACATGCAAAATCCAAAAGCTCCTGGGCTCCGCCCCCTGGACACATGCCACGTTCAGCATAGTCCATCTGCGTCAAGGATGAGATAACTGAGAGCGCTCCGAATGCACTCAAACATACTAAACTGAGAGGTTCCGGGCTCCGTCCCTGACCACACTCCAGGGGCAGTATAGTTCATCTGCTATCAAGATATGAGATAACTGTGACTCTCCGAAGGCACTCAACATGCTATTTAACTCAAGAGCTTCCACGGGCTCTGAACCATGGACCCGCCAGGGCACAGTATATTTCATCTGCTTCATGATTGTGAGATACCGAGACTCTCCATGCGCGAAAACATGCTAATACCCGACAGCTTCTGGTGGCTCCGCCCCTGGAACCCCGCAACGTTCAGCATAGTGTTCATCTGCTTCAAGATAAGGACATAACCCCTCTCCGAAAGCACTTGAACATGCTTAAAATCAAGAGCTTCCGCCGTCTCTGCCCTGAACCCCACAAGGGCTTTCCCCATTACCCTGTATGCCCAACATGCACTGAGATCGACGGAGCTTGACCTGTGTGTCTGCTAATGTGTGGAGTATGCTTGGCCTGTATGCGGAGGGTCAGCCAAAAGCTTGACTCGTCGTGGATACCTCCTTTGTCGGCTTGTCGCGGGTGTATTCGGCCAGCTCAGAGAGGACAACTTATACATGCAGCAGTGTAGCATGCACGAGCATAGCGGCCAAGTATCTGTATGGAGCAACCTGTGTTGGACACGATTCCAGGCTTGCTGACCGCCTTAGGTCGTCCAGAGTGTTCTTCGGCAAGTCGTCCTTTGAAATTAGTTATAACGGAGTTGGGGGGTTGGCTTGTGGAAAGAAAGAACTTGCGTCATCAAAGGGCATCTATGTATATTGAGCCTGGTGAGTATCTTCCGCTGGGGCTGGCTTTTCGTGGGCTGAGTGACGGTGTCTCAGCTGATTGAGAGCCAGAATCGGCCGACCCGATCTTCTTCTGTATCAGATTATTCTTCCTCTTATATTATATAAGAAAACTCTTGTGTCATCAACTCTCCTGATGGTCATTGTATCTAGTGCACCATCATTTATCCAACCATGATCATCTGGTTGGCAGGATTATGGCTCTGCCACATCTGACTGGTACCAAATCAGGGCTTGATATTGGCTCTAGGATGTGCATCCTCAACAAATCTCTCATACGAGTGCTCTGGCAAATCTGTCAATCTTCCAAGGGATTAGGAAAGCATCGATATACTTTTCACGTTGTCACTTAACCTCGTCTACCTGAGCCCGTTCGGTTTTGTAACAAACTCCCGACCCCCCCCCCCTTCGTTACTGCACATCGATCCTGTTAATTTGTACCACAGGGTAGCTTGGAGGTGCTTCTTTCATTGTATCAAAATAAGGCCAGCATCCCCATTATGAATCACTTTGACGTAGATGTTGAGGGGAAAATATGAAAAATACTGGATGAATATAGTTGGAAAATTGATATTTCGCAATTTTAGCGACTCAAAAACATTTATACCACTAAACATGCTCTCATTTTATAAAAACTAGTCATTTTCCATAAGTAGAGCCAAAAACCGCATGAAAAATTGAATATACTAAACATTTTTGGCGAAAAATTGAATTTCCCCTATGTGTGTCTAGGAAATTGGACAATTTTTCTAACATGCGAACGTTATGACGCATTGTGACTGACGTAATTAATTCTAGGCATGTTGGGTACTCATTTTGGTTAAATCAATGGAAAGAGGAGGATCATAGCTATCATTGGTATCAAAATCAAGTACCTGTGATGTTGTTGTTTGTGTTGCTAGGCATGTTTACTCTACCCGCGAAGGGTGGTGGTTGTATTTTGGCAAGCCATTTTGAATGAAAAAAAGCGCCCATCACCGTTTAACCCAGGGTGGGGATTTTGCAGACCAACCTGAATTCAGTTGCTTAATATGGTATAAGCTTCACAAAAATGGTGTCTCCAAAAATCCCCTGGGGGTGCAGGGGGGTCATAGTAGCCCGTAGTCTAATAAGGATCACCTAACAGATGTGTTTGAATTGAGTCTCTCCAGCTACCCAAGTCTACTACTTCCTGTCAGGAAAAATCATAATATTAAGGTGGATGGTCCATGCGCCTCGTACGCGCTAATTGATCCTGTGCCAACGGACAATTTTGGTATGAGAAGTCTGGATGCAAACGCAAGCGTCTAAGTAATTTTGTCCAGGTTGTAGGTTACTTTTGCGGCACATTCATTTACGCGTAAAGTTAAGAACAAAAGTGAGCTGCGTTTTTGTTATGTAATACTGTAATAACGGGCTTAGACCGTTCCCAAGCCCACCCCTAATCTAAACGCGTCTTTGTGCATACTTTCAAACAAACATTTCATTACACTGTACGGTTCACACCTGTAACAATGCATAGGAGGTTATGATCTTAATTTCAATATTTTCAAATTGTTAAGTTTCACAATATTATGTTTCTTCCAAACACCGCCCGTACAAGCTACATAGGCCTAGTTAGTTCATGTCACTGTGCCTTCTGTTAGCTAGGCTCATCTAACTGCCTGTGGACATCCTGCAAATGTTCTAATATCTATGGGGAGGGGGTGATCTGATCACTGACATAGGCCTCATTTCTCATCCTCCCCCATCGAAAGGAACTGAGACCCCTCTCCAGTAAATGATTTTTTTTAATTTGAACGGAGAATTAATCATAACTAGAAATAAACAGATAGATACGCATACATAGCAAAATTAAAATCTACGAAACGGGAAAGTGTGTTCAATTTTTTTATATCATGCTGTTTTTTAAAGGCCTAATGACCTACCGAATAATAACAATAAAGAAGACAAAAGATAAAGGCAGAACAGAATCAAACTTTCGTTCAGCAAGGAACAGAATTCAAAGATTGTTAAAAAATAGCGTTTATTAAATTCAATTCTAACAGACCGTGTTGATTTGATGCTACGAGAATAAAATCTAATAGAAAGCCTGTCAACTTGGCTGATTCAGATAGGATTTGTAACAGTCGACAAAGTTTAAATTTTGCCGTAACTTTTGTGGGGCGCCTTTTGGTACTCGCGTCAGTTACACGCGTCTCCAATGCGTATTATATACGACGCTTTTTGCCCCTATGTCGCAATGGTTGTTGAACACAAAAAAAAACGTGTTTCTTTTTTAATACACAGAAAAAGTATAAACCGTGACCCCTAATTTTTTTCTTTGTAATCGAAAGATTTTATAAATGCACACTTTTATCAAATTTTCAAAAAGTTATAGAGCCGATTTTTGTAACAATTTCAAACATGTATCAAAAAGGGAATTTTTCCATAGACTTGTGTACAACCTTTAGGCTAAAAAAGCTTAAAAACAGGTCTTTTGGATGACGTGTTTCTCAAAAAGCTAGTACGGTGAACCCCCCATTTGTTGTAGTTTTGATATTTAATTCATATCGATGAAAGCATGTTTACACGAAATCTTGGGGAAAATGTGCAGTCTATTCTATCATGACCATCCACCACCTTAAGACCGCTCGGGATTCACCGCGCCTTCGAACACTAATAGGCCAATTCCGACCCCAGGTATACGCATCCTTATGGCATTTAAATATCCCATTCTAAACGCAAAGTCTGTGCAACTTGTTTGTAGTGTATGAAAATAATAACTATATATAGGTAATTACTGACTCGCTATACGGATAGTTTCCGTAGCCAACTTCACAGGGACAACCCCCCATTTTCCAACCTTCCGCTCACCTACTCCGTCGGCAACATTTTGACATTGACCCAAAATGGCCGGAACCCTCCCCTCCCCCACTGAAATGTTCTGGGGAACGCCCTTGCATATCACTGGCGACAGCACTATTTTTGATGAATAAAACACTCAGTTTGCCGGCGTGTTATTTTCCTTAAAAATAATGCGCCGCCCCATGGGGTTTTTCTCCAATATTTTGAGCTAGGGGTTATTTTGTCATTTTTTTAATGATCACACCTCTACCTACTCGTGATCATTAGACGGGGTTTAAACGTTAGTTCGAGCCCCACTGTGGTCACCATGTTTTGTGTCCCTGGGCAAGATACTTAATTCTCAATTCCCTCGTCGAACCCAAGCGAAATCTGCGGAGCTGTTAATAAAGTGCTGATAGGCTTTTGTATGCTTGTAAGTCAGAGTTCTTTTGAGCAGCCACCTAGATGAGCGAAATGTTGTGACGATTTTTCTTGAAGACGGCGTAATAATTGTCAAACGCGCTTTGAGCCTGTTTACGGGGATTATTTAAGCGCTAAAAAATATTCTTATTGGGCTCCCAGACTAGACAGTGGGAGCTCGCTACAAGTTTCAAATGTCATGGGCTCTTGCATGGGAGTTTAATAAGTTACTTGGTAACCTTCCTCAGAACAGCCCAAGCGTGCATAGAATACAAAAGAATCACCACTGCAACATATCTGAAATGTTCAGGTGAACCCGGTTCATGTATTGTATTTCTCCGCAGCTTGGGTGAGTCTGGAGGGCAAATAAAGGTCCATTCAACATAACTTGCCTTCCTTGAAAGGAACCTTAGTTCGGAATTAGCGCAATTCACCTTTCAACATTTACAAAGAGCTGCTTAACTTAAATCCATGGTATATTTTGCTCACACCAGATTGAAAATTCGTGTCAAAACTATTCATCTGCTTTTAATTTGGTTGAAAAACAAAAAATAGTTACAGGAAATATGTCAAGATGTTTGTCAAGCTACAGTATTGCTAAACATTCATAAAATATATGTCATAACATCACGAATCCCGAAAAATAATACAATTTGAAAATTAACAAATGAGGCATTTTAAATTTTGCGTGTTTTGACATACGACAAAAGGGGAAAACGGGCAGGATTTTTTCGCTGATCCAACGCCCAAAGCTTGACGGTCAACGTTGATGACCAAAACACTGTTTTGACTCGAATTGTTATTGCTGAACAAACTGTAATATGAGGATTTAATGGAAAGTAATAATAAAATTAGAAAAATTTCTTGAAATGCATTTATCTGACATTTTTGTTTCATTTCGATGTGTTTTACTATTATTACAGTGGCAACCCTGCGATATGATGGTCACAGAAACACGACGTTAAATTTATGGATGTTCAAATCACTTTGACTTCACCATATGTTGCCTGCTATGTTGATTTGTCGGAATCGTTTTCGAGTAAGATTGGTCCGGAAAATTAAAAGGGCAAATACTCAAAAATTTGACAATTTTTCAACTTATTTTGAGTTATATGTAATTCTACGTTACTTAAGCTTTCCATCCATACCAAGTTTTCCAAATATTCAGATCATGACATATTTCCTTTAATAAAAAAACATATTCTAATCACTTCAACGTATGAAAACATTTCGGGTGTTACTTCACATGTTTCTTAAAGTCCAAGGTCACTTCTTTTGTTGCTTGTGAATGCATCCCTGAGAATCGTTTTAATTTATGGGAATATTAAAATTCCAAAGGTACAATTACCAAGTTGTAACAGCCAGGCCGAGTTAGTTCAAGATAACCAGGCCCTAACATGTTTACAAACATTGCTCCTAACTTGCTGTTCTCGTCTCTTCTCTCAAGACCGATTGTTTACCCACCACACCCACGCCTTGCCCCTGTCAGATCGATATCTCAAGCATGTCTAAGAAACAACAAAGCAATGGTATGTGAGTTGCTGGTCATCTTACTTTTATGGCAAGGTGCACTATGGCAGATGTCCACTGCCATCAGGCAAGCAGTCAATACAATATTTCCCAAAGGGTGTTTTTTGGAAATCATCCCATAAGTGCTTTACTTTTGTTATTTAACTGATTTTTTCACGTTTGTTCCCCCAAAACCCTGGGTAGGGCTTGATCCCCAAAGCCACCCCCTTGGGGCACGTGCCTGAGTAACTTTGTAGAACTCTGTCATACTGAATTAACGTTTAGTGGGCATATCAAGATGCATACGGACTGGGGTATCAAAGCAGGTCAAATGCGGGGCCATTTTTTTTTCAATTCGTAGCTCACAGAGTTCAAATATGTGACGCACATTGTCTCTATTCACAAATACAACTTGGTCAATTAAGGCGCGAATGTTTACAAGAGCACGGGAACAAGAAGCCCATCATGTACAGTGGTTGTAGTTAACTCTCTCCTCTCTCTTTCCGGTTTCCTACCTTTTTTTATGCATTGACAAGGCAAATTAAAAAAATATTTTTTTAAACATAATTAAGATAATCATATCGTTTGGACCGTGTGATCCATGCGAAAACGGATAGCCTAGGATATGTGAAATGGCAGGTATAATGTGCACACCCATTAACCGCAGGGGTATGCTCGCTCTTAGTATTATGGTTAAAATGTCCTTGGAGACCGTGTAATTTTTGTACCTAGGAAAATGGTCTATTTCGATTCGACCCCGTTTGTAGTAACCGGTGTGGGGGTTGCTAAGGTTTAATGCATCTAAATTTAAACTGGGTTTGTATTATTGTCTATATGTATCTAAATATTCTGCATTAAATAGGATTTTTTTAGCCATAATACTGATCTCATTAATCTTTGCTGCAGGAATTTTTTTTTTTATAAGAAACAATATTTTAACCACAGTAATGGTTAAAGGGAACCTCATAAAATGACAATATAGTTTTACATGCAAATTAAATAATGCAAATGTTTGTGGAAGCAAAATCAACTCTGATTTGTTTTTTTGAGCTAGCTAATCCCATTGAATTTAAGAAATTCAACTTGAATTAATCACTTGTTAGATTAATCGAGTACCTGTACTATAAATATAATAACACCTGAACTGATTACGTATAAATTAAGCTGAGCTTGAAAAACTGCTTCGGTTCTATCAACCTTTTTAATTAAAAGATTAAACTTGCACTACTTGCTATCATTGATCAGAAACACAATGGGTTCACGTCATTAAAATCAATAATGGTGAGACGTGTGTTTATGAACAAAATTATAATATCGACGAAAAGAAAATATACTTATCTGGTGCTTAGTTCCTCGCTTTGTACAAAGATTGGAATCGGAGAATATTTTGTGATGGGTGCAGTTGCTATTTTTGTATTTAACGATCGAAAATGATGCGCAGAGCTCACGTCCACGCCTAGTTTCTTATAGATATGATACATCGCTATACATTTTGTTGGGTTTATTACATTAAGCGTAACATGCAATTGCGATGACGTATAATTCTCTGTTGTTTCATATACAAGGATCCCGAATCTAGTAATCATATATTGGTAGCGGCTTTTCCAATCATTCTGCTTTTGTTCGTGAATGTAGCCTCTTATGACATCGCCCAATTTGATTGTTTCAATATATTCATCCAATATATTCTCTTTACCCAGGTGTTACGTAATCACTTACCTGAGTAGCGTTAATCACTTATAAATGCAGTCAATCTTTTCTAGGTCTTAATCATTAATGTCCTAGTGTGTTTCAAATTAGTTTTAAAATGTTTTTGTATGTTTGTTAGTCGCAACAAGGTAATGACAGATACATTAGATGAAGACGGTTGACATTGACACGCCAATAAATCCAGCACAACGATATCAGCGTTCATATTGTACGTGCACATCAGGCGGTTATCCACTTTCTCTCGTTTTTTGTACCTATACATTCCACATTGGTTTAAAAACACTCATTTTCTGTCCTTTGCTGAAGAATACTTCTGATTGTCAATTCTGAAGCTTAAAATTGCACATCTAAAAGAAGAAAAACAAGCTTCTTCCATGGTTTTTGAAGTATAAAATGGATACCACCTCGTTACTGATTACAAGCCGTGACAGAATTATACAGATAGGTATACGAGCGTGGAAACAACTATAGGTCATTTGTATGTGGTTTATTTAACCATGCAATCAACTCGCCCGTGACCCATCGTCCCCACGCCTCCAGATCATCAAATGATAGCATGTATTCTTTGTATAGGAATATATACGCTTGCTGGTAAGGCCCGTTGCATCCACTTTTAGACGATAAGCATCATAAAATGTACAGTCTTCATCAACTGCCTGATCTACGGTTGAAAGCAGAAGTAATTATAAGGTAGTCGCTTAGTCAGACCGCGTTAATGTTTGCCACGCCTTTGCATTGACAGGAAGAGGCTGAGTAAGAGATCATGTATTGTTTGGGTATAAAGCATTGGGTTCGTTTCCTTGGTATCATAATATAAGTCTGGTAATATGAAATAGTAATATATATATATATATGACAGAAACACAAACAAGTGTGAGTATGCACCCACATTTACACCTTTACAAACCACCCTCCCCACACACATGCACATACACGCCACACACGCACGCAGGCACTCGCGCACGCACACACCATAAATAATGTATAACCAGTTAAACCATACACCAACACTGCCAATATTTTTTCTCTGATACGGTCCATAAAGATGTAATGTAATATTATTCCTTATGAAATACCTCTTCCTTCTCTCCATTTTCTCGTTTTTGTTTCCTTAAATTGTTTTAAGTGTGGCCACGCCTTAAAATTCCATTGACGTAGCTCGGTAACACTATTGCTCGCATAATGGCTATATCAATTTGTTTCGTAAAGTGAATGTGATATAATTGTGTTTCGTTGATTTATTGTTCTTGTTTTGAGGTATGTTAGCTTATGTTGTCGTCTTTTTGTGATATGATATTAGCAAAACCAAACAAGAATAGTCCTTAAAAAGGACAATCTGCCCCAGTGAATTTAGCTTCCACCATAAATTAGGCTCATTAAATTATTTTGTACCCGATCACTCAACACGTAGGGTAGGTAGCAGGGGAGGTGTTTTAAAAACATTACCAGTAATACATATTCAATTATTTATACTGCTTAGAATCTTCCACCATCAATGGAGGAGGAGAAGGACTATTTGTTTGACATCCCCATTGCTAAATTGCTATTGCTTAATTAAATAAACTTCGCTTTTAATTAGGCTTAGTCTTTTTCTCATCTACTTAACCTTGCATGATTCTTAATGTAACTTATACTTCTTTAAAAAAATACACAATCCAAGAACATGTGTAATTCAATACTATTCATGATTTGCGGTATAATTTTGTTTTTTATTTTTTGTAGATATGGATTCCCAATACCTTTTTTACTAAAACATTTACTTAAATACTAATCCAATGTAATTTGGCTAATATACAACCGTTTCAAACACACCATTGACACCCCAAATTAGGCTAATTTTATCCCAAGTATATCCATAGCACACTCTTAACCATACCACCTCTTAACTAACCCGAGTCGGCACATCAATTATGTTTGAAGGTTTAAAATAAGCAAACAGCAAAAAAAAAAAACGTACATTGCCCAAAACTTTCAAATAATCCATCACAACGCCCGTGATACTTGGACATACACTTGATTGGTGCATGGATATTAGAAGTTCATGTCAGTCTGACAATTGCACATGCTCAGTTCACATAACAATCAGGGTGTACACTTGAAATAAAATCATCGGAAGTAGTAAAAAAAAAATGAAATTCTGAATATTATTTTCACAAATATGCACAATTATTACTTGAATATTTATTTCTGCAGGGACTATACCATACAGTATTTCTAAATTCATTCATTCATTCGTTCTGGTTTATTCTGAGAAAGACTCGAACTAACTTGCCCCAAAATAGGAGGTTTTCGGGTGACAAATTGACTACATTTTCCAAAAAAATGTCTAAAAAATATGAGTCTGTGGGTGACAGTGGTAACATTTTTTTAAAAAATATGGGGTCTTTGGGTGAAAATTTCAAACTTTATGGGGTCTTTGGTGAAATGGGGGTCTTTACCACGCCTCACATATACGTGTCACTTACAAAATGGGAGCGACCCCCCCCAGCCCCGCGGGCCTTTATGCACGCATTCTAGCAAACCTATGACTTTGCGAAACACGGGTTTCAATGGAAACACATAGACTTCAGCAACTATGGAGCTAAAATATACAACAATCGGCCCGGTATGCGAAGTGAAAATACTTCAGATTCCTTTTTCATCTGGGAGTGCGGCCATTGTTATAATTGCCATGCATTGAAAATATTGCGAATTGTTAGAACCTCCACGACTTCAGGTTGAGTTAATTTGTTCGCAAAACACAAATACCTGTCCTCGTTTACAAATAAATAACCAGTGAACACACACAGAAGAAGCTCCAGATGATTTATTTGTGAAAAAGTATAGATACTTTGTGCTTACGTCATGAAAAAAATACTCAATCTGATCGGAGAAGTGATAACAGTCTGAAATCTTTTCACTGTCCGTGACCAATAACATCGGCCCTGCACCCCCAGATGATAAGGAATCTGAAGTATTTTTCTCCACCACATACCGGACCGATTGTTGAAAACTTTACTCATGGTTTGCCAGTGTAGGTCATATTCGGAATCCCAAATGAGGCCGAAGCAGGAGGTTATAGTCTGATTTTTTTTATTCTTGTCAATTCATACATCGTCGAGGGATGGGTTTCATTTGGAGGGAATGTGTTGATACCGACTTTATAAAGCCAAAGCCGAGATACCGTGGAGTATATACATAATTGTTTTCTGTTTTGCAGACCAACAGAAACTTCAAAATTTTGTAATTTTAATTTAAATAAATTTAAATGCCATGATCTCCTTCGAGTTTTATTCAGTAAATTAGTTTGATTAACATAGTTGTCCTAACTATGAGCAGAAGGTGCAAACATTTTGGCAAGTGTAAGTACACGATATGTCCTTTTGCTTTAAACATAATTTTTGTTTTTTTTCACTACATCGTATAATTCATTCTAACCACCATCACTGTCCGCTCAACGAACGGATTAAATCTTATGAATGGCAATCTCCATGTGAGACGCTGCAAAAGGTTTTGGCCTTAATTCAAAAGCCACGTAACGTCATATTGATTGTCCTGGATAAAGCATACCCCTCAGAATGAATGAAATCGTCGAAAACTTTTAATGAGTCACACGAATAAAAAAAATCACTCTATAAGAGCCGATGTGGCAGGATATTATGGTCCTCCGGGATCATAGTCCACCTACAACCGGTAAAGAATAGGGCACCGTTTCAGTTTTGTCTCGTTGCACACAATATTAGTTTTCACGCTTTATTTCCGTGTGTCGGTTTTTTTTCCCCCACCCCCCCCCCCCCACCCCCTATGAGCCCCGGACTACGGCTCCGGCGTGCCGCATAGCTCCTTATAACACCCTGTAATTTTACACAAAATGTGGTCTTCAATCATGAAAGTGTCCTATATTATATGACATTTAAGAGTACATAATCAAGCCATTCAGCGAGCTCCTCCCAAATGTATTTCAAGTTGGAATTAAAACATTACAATGCATACTGGTTTTTGGTTGGCTCTAAAGTGCAGCTTTCAAATAAATAATACTGGAATACAAATACTGAATGCCTAAGAATTGTTATAGTAACAAGTATTATATGAGGTAAAATTTAACGGGAATGATATAAACCAATATAACTCTGGGGATACATTGCTCTAATAGACACTAAACTAAGTGTTAAACCCAACCCAAAATCAACCAGACAATGGAACAGATATGCCGCTTGAAAGACTCTTTTTTTTAATGCATGTCACTACAACGGTGCACCTGAGATACAACTTCTGTTAAGGTGTTGGCATCATGATTTAAATGGGCCGCAGAATTTCTTTAAAATTTGATATATAGTACATTCATTGTGCTGATAACAAATCTGAAATCAAAATATGCCTTACCATATTCGTTTTTTAAACGCAACTCTATGAGGAAACTGTGTGATTTACCGATACTTAAGTGCCCAAAAAAGATAACAAAAAGAAGGCTGAACGTTTTCATTTCCTGATTTTCACATATGTTTTAGGTCTACGGTTGCAATAGTTGAAAAGACCGAAAATAAAAAAATGGTGTCGCCGTATTAGTTTTCCTGAAAATCGCGTCGAAAAAGGACTTGAGAGGAATTTCCGCTTTCAACTAGAGACGATGCGTCTCGGGTTATATGTCAACGCAGCCAAACAAAAAAATGGTGCGTGAAATGTGAGACGCGTAATTAATCATGCGCGTTCTTAGACAAAAGTCCTAGCAACAAACATCAGAGTTCTACGCGATTTTACGAACGCTTTTCAAATTCGCGTAAACCAGAGGTGAAAAATCGCTCTGAATTTTTGCGACGCCTTAAAATCGCAAAGACTAATGCACGCTGTTCATCTCCATTTTTTAAAGTCGGCTTCTGGTCTTACTCTTTCTCCTTAAAGCCAATCCTAAGTCCAACACCTTAAAGGTCCATGGACATGCTTTAAACTAGACTGTACACCCCCAGTCCCGGCTCTGTCTCTGGGTTTAGAGCGCACTTGGTTAAGAAGGATAATGCTAAACTAAAAACTTGAGGACTTTTCCACGCTTTACCATCCCCGCCAACCAACTTGTCAACAGAACGTGAATTACACAGGGCTCCTGAATTAAAATTAGGTAGGTAGTACCCGCATATTGTTGAAGAGTCTAGTGTAATTTTCAGTCGCTTATCGTTTTCATCACCGTGGAAACCCGCGGGAAGTGTCTAGCTTTAAACATACTTATAAACAACCAAAAATGGTTTCATGCAAGTATGTATTGGTATAGACGATTTTGCAATAGGGGCCCGAACAGTTGTGTATGCAAGCAATCATTTCATGTATGTTATTTCATGTACCTCTGTTTGTTGACATTGTGCAAATAACATTAAAGTTGAAAAAACAGCAACCTGTGGCCACTGATGGCAGTAGTAACACTCTTCTAAAGCAAACTATTCCTACCATCAATGATGTCCTGCCGTATTGTAAAACTTTTTTTAACCGGCATTGTACATCCGGAGGACTATTTCCTTCCACAAAGCCCGGGTTTCCAAGCTCGAGATAAGCATGATTTTTACTTATTATATTTTAAAGTGAGAGTTCTTGTATATTTCTATGGGGTGATATTTATATGAGGGTTCAATCCCCGCCATGTGGAGACTCGGCCTTTGTTGCCATTAACCTCAGCCTTTGGTTACCATAACGTATTGTAAATGCTATCACATTTACTTCACAGAATCAGCTTACTGGAAACTGAATAATTTCAGTTTCCTACAATGGTCTGGTTAAGATAAAAAGACGTCTGGTTTGTCCGGTATGTCACGGACTCAATCCGTTTTGCGCTACTCTCTTAATACAAATTTGGCCCTTTTGGATGGCAAATAAAACTTTAGTTTTGTTATGTGTGCATTGATATATGCATTTTTTTTCCTATGGTGTATAAGGATGAAGGATGATAGTTTCGTGTCAAGGTAAGTTATGTTCAATAACGTTCATGACTAATTGCTGGTGTTTCATCTGATACTCAATCGAAACACCAAAGCTATCTTTGATGTGAAATAATGTATTTTAGTCAACTATTCTTTAGCTAGTACTAGCTACCTTCTATACATAATATGAGTACCAACCATAAACTCTTTTACCTGTGACCATTAAAAAATTCCGCTTGCCTGCCTTCCTGGTTAAGGATATACCTAAACTTTAATAAGGTATCACTTATTTTGGAATCTAAAATAATTCCTGACCGATTTCAATCCTACCAGCCATCTCCAGCTTCTGAAAATATTGTTTAGAGTTGTATTTCGACCTCATAACCCATCACAATATAATCACATCCCATCAATTTACGTTTGAGAGGAGGGGCGAATCGACTTCATGGCACTAATGAGCTTTACTTAAAGATAGTCCAACACTCTTGCACAAAACTTTATACAATTGGCATTTTTTGTCCTGATCTAGTATATGATAATGGTATAAAGCCTTTTATACCATTATGATAATTTATTTTAATACACTTAAAATATATGTTCTGATATGCCTTGCCAAGATTGAATCCAAAATTACTACTGGTAGTAAAAGAATGATTTCATTAACATCCTATGTGAAACAGCAAATGTCCAATGTGGAGTTCCACAGGGGATTATCCGGGAACCCTTATTATTCTATTTATTTGATCCGCGCCCTGAAAATAATTGGGATTCCGTATGCAATAATGGTGCTTTTCTGGATTAATAGATGATTAGAGGTCAGGATTTGCGCATGGGCCGTAGTCGGTGGGGGGGGGGTGCGGGGTGGCGATGGTACACCCCAATCTCCAAAATTCGAAAAAGGTCCGCAAAAATGATGTGTGCTAGCGAAGTGCGAGCTAGGAAAAAAAATATGTGTTTGAGGCTTTTTTTTGGTAAAAGGGCAATATTTGGGGCAAAAGGTCCACTTTTGGCCAAATTTACACCCCCTCTATGGTGAAAAGGCTCACATTTTTGGGGAAAAAAGGGTCACTTTTGGAAAAAAATCCGCACCCCCCAGAAAAAATCCTGGCTACAACGGCCTGGATTTTTTTGGTGTTTTAGGATTTTGGCTCTGTTCAGGTCATGTGCATGCCCAAATCGCAGTGCATTGTGGGACCAGTCAACACATCCGCTGGTTTGGGCCATTTAGCTTACTTTGTATTGGAATTGTATTTATATATATTGTGTAAATCAATTTTTTTATGTATTTAGATATATTATGTGGTTATTTTGATGACATGCTAGTTAAAACAATGTAATAAAATTTTCAAAAGGGAAAAATAATACAAATGCATATTTAAAGGCAAGATACACTCTCAAATAATGAAATCTAAGCATTCCTATATGATGTGATCGTTGAGCCGAGAATAATGGTAGAACGTTTTTTTCCATAATTGTGTCATTGAGTCACCATTATCCAAAATTTACCAATCATTTTTGGAGAAATTTTTTAGGGTAAACGTTTTTATTAAACAGGGCTGATCTGATTGGTGTTAAAATGTATACAGATGGTTTGATCTTGTCCCAATGATGAAAATATATAGTTTGCCCCCCTTCCATCCCCTATGGATTAGAGTTTTGAATAGCTACAACATTACAATAAATGTTCACGGTCAGTGTTGGAGCGAGTCCGGACTCACGAGTCCGAGCCCGAGTCCGAAGGCCATCAGCGTTGAGTCCGAGTCCGAGTCGATGGGGCCGGAGTCCCCGAGTCACGAGGTCAGTCCCTGAGTCCATGGGACCTGAGTCCGAGTCCGCGTGCAGCAGGTCTGAGTCCGAGTCCGAGTCCAGTGAGGTCCGCGAGTTCCAAGTCCAAAGATGTGGGCTTGAGTTCTGGGGCTTTGTTGAACTCTAATTTCAGACCCGCTAAATAGTGCGAATTTAAACATAGCTGGGATTGAAAATTACTTAACAGGAGTTATGTACACCTCGTGTAAAGCGCAACAAGCAGCACAGATGATTACTTTGGCCAATTAAGCATCTAGAAACGAGGTGCAACATTCCTCCTGGCTCGCGCAGGCAGACATGCATGTTGTGTTTGTACCCCGTCCACACAAAATAATCGACTTGTAGTACCTTTTTCAAATAAAACATTATTATGGTCTACTAAAATAGCATTCCCGTTAGATGATCACTAGTCAAATTACCAGAAAAAAATTCATCAAGTCTATTTTATTCAAAAACTTTAAATTTAATATAATAAAGAATCTCTTCAATTTCAAGCATTTTTTTTGAAAATTCAAGTTAATCTATAATAGCTATAGGTTTCATTGCTAAACCTATGCGCGGCTTATATAATGTGCGTCCCATAATTGGGAATTACGCGAGTATATTTTATCATTACAAAAAACAATATTATGTCACCAAAATCTAGAGCTCTAGGTAGTTCATACAGATTGTAGGTTGTTTGGGGCATAGTAGGCCACCCATGGCAAAATATAACCTTGGTCTGGAGCAGTTATTCAGGTTCACACTCTGCGAGACTGCATAGTATGCAAGCCCTGTATTATGACAAGAATGTAGCTGTGTGAAGTTGTGAGGCTGGCTAGACTTTTAACACTGAAGGATTTGAAGCTTTGTAACATAGAGTTGAACAATTGCTTAGAATGAAAATGCTTGGGAGTTAGTTTAGGGGAGGAGGAAGGGATATAAATAATCACAATAGCTAATCTGAAACAAAAGGAAAAAGAAAATACCTCCCTTATAAGAAACATTAAAAATTACTTTTGAAATAACTGTGAAATTGATTATCCAAATGGTGGTGCAATAATTAAAAAATAAAAGCATGGTTTGTGGCAGGCCAGCTTAACATTTCAATTATTTTTTTTGTATAAAGTTGAAATTTTCTTATCGGGGACTCAGCCGGACTCATTTTTGAGTCCGACCGAGAAGTCCACTGGGGTTGAGTCCATAAGTCCGAGTCCAGCAGTCCGAGTCCGAGTCCATGGAGGCCTCAGTCCGAGTCAGGGGAGCCCTGATACGAGTTGAGTCCGAGTTCACTGGGGTTGAGTCCGAGTCCGAGTCCAAGTCCGGACTCGGAACTCGGACTCATCGATTGAGTCCGAGTCCGAGTCCGGACTCGCTTCCAATCTCTGGTTCACGGTCATACTCGGTAAAGCTTAGAATGCCGGTCTATTCTTTCAAAAACTGTGTGAAAGGTGAAATTATTATTTTATCTTATTGATATTACCAGGAAAGTGTGTGGAAACCGTGTATGACCACTTGGATCATATATGTTATATGGCCCACATAGAAGAATGGGGGATCTGTTTCGCCCGAAAAAAAACATATGGAGTGTAATAGGTAATGTGCGGGTCAAACATACATGCATTTTCCGTTTTTGATTGACCAGACGTAGAATTGACATACTTTACCTCAGGGTGACCGAGTAGAACCATGAGACACTTATAGTATTAAAACTAGAATGTAAATATAATATAAATCAAAATACAGTTGGTATAATGTTTTAAAAATGTACAAATCGTTCCCTTTTTAACCTATTTACCAACGTCCCCAAAGATCATTTAAGCAGATCATTGGAGAGTTATCAACAAACACAATCTGACTTTTTGTACACATTTTTAAGGGTAGAACGCCCATATACTTTCAACGACCACAATAACAGATTGACATGGTACATCATAAAGCAGTTTTTTTGTGATATACACAGGCTGCTACAAAGGGAACACATCTCCTCGTTGTCCCCGAAGGTATTGAAGGTATCGTCCTTCAGTACTGTTTTGCAATTCATCCAAAAGATTTAAGCCAGTTGGGGAATCCGTTAGCTCTAAGCCCTGACCATTAGAAAACTTGAAGTTAGTGGGATAAATTGTATCCCTGAACAATATGATGCGTATTCGGCAGACTGAATGGAGCCAAGTTCTTCTCTAAATCAAGGATGGATTCCTTGTCCTTTCGGAAAGGAAGGCAAATGTGAATCAGACATGTGGAACAATGGTGGTGCGAAATGGATCACTTATTCTTCATAACTTGTTCCATGCCAATAGGTACATCTCTCGCAGTAATTTCACCACTGGTAGTGCTTTCCAGACCTGCTCATGTGTCTTCTCTAGCATGTTTGCCAAGTGGCCACACCTCGAACTTTTGCCTCCAGACTAGTCAGAAATCTGCGTCGTCGTACCAATCCGTGTTTCAAGAAGACGTTGAGAAGTACGTCAGTTTGCTTTTCGTGGCCCGTGAGATGTTGTTTGCTGAAAACAGGTTACTCATATCTTCGTTAGAAATGGCATGCTGCAGTGGAGCTCACTCGGTTTAATGTCAGCCCGTAGATCATCCCAACATTGTCGCAAAGTTGATCTCCAAGCAATATGTACGGCAGGCATACCTTTAATGGGTGACGATTGAATAGATTGAAGAAAATAATACGTTATAAACCGATTATTCGCTTTTCCCCAAAATTTAAATCAGCTATATTCTACAAGCACTGACCGTACCCCTGAGCTTATCAAAATCCATGACCATCGATCGGCCGCAAGCGAGTTTGCAAGCTTCGAAAGCAATCGATCAGTGGAATTTTGATAAGCGAGAGTAAAATAAGTTACTTTTACACCTCATAAATATTCGCGAAATAAGCTATTTCAAATGATGATTCCTATTACGCGTGCTATTTCCTTAGGGAAATAGTTTTGGACATTTTAGGGATAATTAGTTTGGATATGTTAGGGAAATAGTTTGGACTAGTTTAGGGAAATAGTTTGGACTATTTTCCATACCCCTTCGTCCTCGAGTTAGTTGTACAGGTTGATGTTGATTGTGTACCGGTGTAATTAAACAAATAGGCACTTCGACATGCTTTATATCAGGAAGAGGGCACACTATTTTTCCTTGGTACTAGCTACACTGTAAAAAAAAATACTGTAAATTGTACAGGAAAATCCTGGAAGCAATTCTGCCAACAAATTACCGTAAAATTTACAGTATACTGTAAACATTAATTTAATCGAAAACACTTAAAACATGTTAGGTGAGTTATTACAGAGATTGTGAACGTGTGTAGAGTAAAAAAACACTGACGAACACCCTAACTTAGTAGGCATATCCACAAATTTTTGCAGTGCATATGCTGAAAAATTGACAGTTGGTTGTAAAATGTATTCCATCAAACTGTAAAATATACAGTAAATTTGAATGAAAACCTGTAAAAGCTGTATTTTACGGGGTTTTGTTGGCAGAATTGCTGCCAGGATTGTCCTGTAAAATTTACAGTATTTTTGTCCCTGTAAATTTGAGTACTTAATCGTATAATTGAAGATTCATCGGTGTATAATAACGATGTTACTCATTAAAATTCGAATAATGGCTTCATTTTTAAATTTTGTCAATATAGGCCTAAAGTATTGGACATAAAATTTAAAGTACTTTCCTGTATTTCCAGATTACAGCCAAATACTGTAATTTTTTACAGTGTACGGGCCTATTGTCCGGAAACCGAAGGGCCAGTAGACTGCTCATGTCTAGTAGACATGAGCAGGTCTAGTAGACATGAATACTTGAATCTCATTGGTTAACAGGCTAATAATATATTTCTGTATTGTGTGGTAGGAAATTGCTAACCACGTAATATATTTCCGTATTGCGTGATGATTACACCAAGTATTAGAACCCTACTTTTACATACATTATGTGTGTAATAATCTTGTACATCTGTGGAAGAGACTGCTTCTGATCCGACCCCCTATGAGAAGCACAATCCAAAATGGCCTTTTTTGCAACATACTGCTGTGGGATGCTGCCAATCCATGTTCTTCATGTATAGATAAATTTTCAAATTTCCCGATGTGTGAGAGAAATGGTGACCACTGCCAGGAAGTCTTTCAAAGAGGTGAGTTTAAAGGTTCCCCAATCTACAGTGGTCAGGAGCTAGGCTCAGGCATAATTCAACTACTGTGCACTGCTAAACTATACTGAATCACTGTGACCACGACAGCCTGGTCTATATCCCTTACGTCCCTCCCCTAGAGTAAAATGACTAGCAACCTGACAATCACCGCAAAAAAGGGCGGTAGCGGTATTTGTGTTGTTAGAGCTAGGAGCACTTTCCCTGTAAACACAAGGCAGAGGTCCGCCTCGTGATTTTGAAAGTGACAAAAATGACATTTAGGGATATATGACTGCTTTGTTGGGCTTTGGGAATGGCAGCTAAAATTGTAGCTGGTCGACAATGTTTGTTGTTGATTTGTACTTTTTTAGGCTTCCATAGACAGGTCTAGAATAGGCTGGAGAATAGGAGGCCCGTGGGGCCGTGGTCTAGGCCTACTGAACATGGTTGTTTTAAATTATTTGGAAAGTGTTTGGCTATGATATAACTCGGGCTTTGCTAATCTAGATTTAGATAAAATTGAATCTGAACTACTTCAGGCTTACCTCTTCAAATATTCATGTCTACTAAATGATAAATTCGTTATCCTCTGTTTGTTCTATGCAATGCGGAAAATACATATGGTTGGGTGCCGTATCACATCAGGCCTCATGTGATACGGCACACAACCATACGTATTTTTCCGTTTTGCGTGAACAAACAGGGGATAACTAATATTATGACACCTCTTGCATATATTTCTGTCATCTGATTGGTTAAAATGGAGTCAAATGATATGGGTTATTCCTACCATTTCCTGTTTTGTTTCAAGAAATAAACAAAAACCAACTATCCCCGTGAGAGAGTACCCCCGGAAACCTACTATCCCATGGCAAAAGTTACCATACACTCCTATACAGAATAATTAATTTTAATACGTACACCAATACACATTATTTCGAAAAATACAGTATGTGGAAGAGACGTGAAACTCATCCAACACAAAATCATGGCCGACTCCAAAAGTTTGCCCGGCCGTCGGAATCGTCTGCTCAGACTGATGAATTGAGCTGCAAACCCCGATTTCAGCTTGAACTGATGACGATCTATTCGCAATTCTACAACAGGGTGATAGCGCTAATACAAGGAATCAAGCAAAGTTTGCAATTACAGTATTTGAACAGCACTTGAAAGCAACAAATGAGTTCCTCTAGCGAATGTTGAAAAGTTGCAGAATTCTAATCTCGAACCTGCTTTTTGCGATTGTACACTCAGGCTCTGCAAGGTTGCGGGATGAAGAATACTACAGTAAGAAAACTGTATGCAGTTTACTATTATGCAGACGGCCTAGGTTTACACTAGGCCTGGCCTAAAACACTACTTTTAAAACAAAAATGATGACAGAAATATATGCATCAGGTGTATAAAACAAATATAGACTGCTCTTTATTCGGGAGTATGGAGAGAAATATTGGACCTTGATGATCTTGAGACCGCGGGCCTACTATTCTCCCTCGACCTTCGGATTTCTTTATCAACATCAGTACTCTGTTACTTTATTCGAAATTGTACATAATGCCTTATCATTTATCGCAATACTTAGAAAGTTATTGTTATGTAGTTATTTGAGAGAAAATACTTACTCGTCATTATGCTGTCAATCGTCTCTGGTGGCTATTGAATAAAGAAAACAGCTTGATTTAGGATCTGTCACCAAATCGCGCAAAGCAATTTAAATATAAACACGCTACGCAATTGTATAAAACAATTGGCAATCGCTCAGCTGATGACACTAGGAATGACTATCAGACGGACCAGCATGTGTGATGTTATCAGAATATTTACAAATTTTTAATCATAAAAATATTAATTCAGAGTATTCTTTCTCATACACAAAATTACATAAATAGATATCAATATCAGATATTTGAATTTGTTATTACAAAACTGCCAATCAGTCTAAATTGTGCCAAAATATATTTCTGATCCCATGCTATTTACCAGGTTTTTGTTTAGTTATCCCCAAACCAATAAAAAAAAAAAAAAAAAAAACAGGCTCTGCAAGGTTGCGGGATGAAGAATACTACAGTAAGAAAACTGTATGCAGTTTACTATTATGCAGACGGCCTAGGTTTACACTAGGCCTGGCCTAAAACACTACTTTTAAAACAAAAATGATGACAGATATGCATCAGGTGTATAAAACACATATAGACTGCTCTTTATTCGGGAGTATGGAGAGAAATATTGGCCCTTGATGATCTTGAGACCGCGGGCCTACTATTCTCCCTCGACCTTCGGATTTCTTTATCAACATCAGTACTCTGTTACTCTATTCGAAATTGTACATAATGCCTTATCATTTATCGCAATACTTAGAAAGTTATTGTTATGTAGTTATTTGAGAGAACATACTACTCGTCATTATGCTGTCAATCGTCTCTGGTGGCTATTGAATAAAGAAAACAGCTTGATTTAGGATCACTATACGAGGACTGTCAGATTTGTGTGTGTGTTTTTTTTTATAAGAAACAAATTTCATTTTAAGACACTGCGGAGTAATATCTTTTTAACTTGGGCAGAAACATTAAATGAATTTTCATATATTCACGTAATAATGCATTGCCGGTGTCCTTTTCCCCCTCAAATGCTCAAGACCCGACACCTTTATTTTATAAGGGGCTTTATTCACAGTAAGAGCACTATAGACATTTTTGTCCGGTTAGTAACACTTAGACAAAACTCCTTTCAATATATTAAGTTCAAAATCACCAGGGAATTGTTAGGGAAGCATGAAGGTGGAAAGAGCAAATACCTCAATGGCCTTTTCCGTCAGCAAGTCATCCAGAATTTTCAACGCCTCTTCATTATCAACCAGACCGGGATGGGATAGAATGTCCTGGGAATTTCTGAGTGTCATCTTGGTTTGTTCCCTCTCACAAAACCTATTTATCAATAGCTTCGGTTGGAGATGATGACGACTGCTCAATGTGCTGTAATTCAGCTGTTGAAATATCAAGAACATCTGCGAGTGAACGGTAGTCCTGTCGCTGTGGACTTTTTGACATCAAGACATCGATACAGAGCTTTCTTTACTGTATGAGGTACCCATTGTATGTTGCAGTCTAATCTAAACCATTGCAAGAATAGCGAATCATATCCAAAACAAAGTACGGAACTAATCTTGTCTGTGTTCCCTGTAGCGAAATCCTTAATGCAATCATGTCCATCTTCCTCTCCTTTCCGCAGATCTTCCTCGCTGTAGTGCCAGACATCTTCCAGGTCATCATGAGCGCATAGTGATCTGGGGCTTAGGTAAAACAATTCAGTTTGTGTACCTGGTGATTTCTTGATCAGCTCTAACTTCACAAGACGTGCGACTTTCTCCAACATTTCGTGACAGGAACCGCGGTCTTCCTCTCCGCGGCAACGACAAGCAATGCTGATTGCGCGTTTGTCACGTGATTGTTGTACCATTCCTTCCACGGTATCAACAGCAAACTTAACAGTCGTACGGGAAATGGCGGCAGGTTCGTCAATCATGTGAAATTCTTCCATAATCCTTGTTTGAATACAAGGAAACACGTCTGGGGCAAACATATCAATGTCCTGCTTACACTTTATTCGTCGACCATGATATTCTTTAAATTCCTCCTCTTTTCTCCAGGAGACTTTATCAAGTGATTCAGGTAGTTTTCCAGGTATTACATACTTTTCTTCACCGCACTTGTACAGAAGACCAATATGTTCAAGAAGAGATACTAGAAGGTCGATGTCGGCTGATGTCTTGAAGAATTGCTGCAGTTGATTTCGATCATACACACGACTCTCGCGTAATTTCTCGAATTCACCGGGGAAGTTTTCCCCGGCAAAGGCAGCTCCTATGATGTCATAGCTTAGCCATTTCGTATTCAAAATGACCTGATGTTCTTTGTCTGGAAGTTCAGCGAAGTATACCTGGAGTAACAACACCAATAAGTGAAATGAAATCAGGCGGGAAAATAGGATTCTTTAAGAAATTTAAATGTGAGGGTTTAACATTCATGAAAAACGCTTTACCTCTCCCATGTCGTGCAGATATGATGTGGCAACTTTGAGGAAGTCCTCTTTGACAATTGGATCAATTTCGTCTTTAACCTTTTGGTAGTATTCAGACCAAGCTAGAACTGGATAATCTTCTCGACCCCAGCTGTTTTTCAAGGATGTGATCTTTTGGCAGAGAGTTGGAACGGTTTTTGTTCCCTGTACGGAAAGTCGCAAAAGTTGAGTTTAAGTTTACTTATTTAGGAGTGTGATATTCAATCATTTCTGTTTCGTAAAATTAAAGAATTCTGTGCAAATCATGTAAAAGCACTTGAAACGATCTTGCTGATTTTCGGATTGTTTGTGTCGATTTTTCATTGTGAATATGTATGTAAGACTCCGAGAAATGTATTGATGCGTATAGAAATAAGGGTAGTGTTGAAAAGATATTATCGACTGATCCTCTATTATACTATTGTGCAGGTTGCAATGCAGATTTATAGCATTGAGATAATATTTACAAATACAAGAAGAAAGAAATACCCTGATATCTCTGGATGTTTTTCCAAGGGTGTCCTTCAAAATATCCATATTTTCATCAGATGACAACCGAGCATCAACAACAACTAACTGGCTGCTGATGTCCAGAGAGCGACTGAATTGTTCTTTCGATACCTTCAAAAGTTTCTCGGCATTTTCAAAGGCTTTAAGAAAATGCATGGGATATTTGTTTAAAATATTCAACGAGAAAGCAGCCATATTAAAGAGATATTACATTATCCTAACCTAATCTGATAAATTCATGCAGTACAGCCTTCTAAACAGATCAAATCGAATTTTCTTTTTTCCATTTAACCAGATCGGTTCTGGAACTTGCAAAAAAGGACAAAGGCAATATTCTTGCGGTGGTGGCCATAAAATCCCAAATTTAGACGAAATTTAGGCGAAATCTTGACGGATTTTTGTATATATTATCAAGTAGTATTTTCCAACCTTGTACTTAAAACTGGACCGTGAAATTTGTCTGGAAACTGCAAATTTCAGCATGCTAGTTTTGACACATAGCCATTAGAAAGGTTCTATCTGTAGGAATGTAAAGACGGTTCGAACACGGTTGTACATGCTGTTATATTAGCCTCCATTTTGAGATTAAAAATATTATTTTATTTCTCAATTTTATTTGAGAAAAGATTCCTCACGGGAAAATGTACTTTGTTTATTATGGAATTCTCCTGCTATATTGAGATCAGACCAGATG
>JAMKCH010009347.1:0-43074 GCA_023653785.1 Ophioderma brevispina | reverse complement strand
CTTTGACCCCTCCAAAATTTAACCTTGCCCCACCCCCTCATTAAAAAATGAAGTCTGGCGCCGCCACGGGAGTGCAGTAATGCAAGGACGGATAATTCCCTAAGGTTGATTCATGTTAACGCTAAATAAAGCATTTTGATGGTGGTTTGATGCATCTTTGGCCGTCTATTTTAAGAAAAAAACAAAAAAAAAAAAGGTATTGATATAAAAATATATTTTCTACAAGCGTCAGTAGTTACATTTTTGGGGGGGGGGGGGTCCTATTGAAAAACATTTAAGTGATGTACTTTGGAAAGTAATTTATTTATGTAACATTATCATAAAAAAAATATATCTATATTAATTATTATTTACTACCACTCGTGATAAAAATCACAAGAGCAACAATCAATTATAAATTTTACTACCTGCATAAATCTGACATTTGGATTTGTTTTTATTAAATTTTAAAACAAGAAAGCCATATAATGTCAACTAACCGCCGGCTTTAGTGGACAAAACTGCCACACATAATTAACACTTAAGTGCCCAAGCTAAAAAAAACTTCCGTTAGTGCCCAAGGGGGGGGGGGGGGGGGGGGGTTCCTAGGGACCCAACCCAGATACCACTTTAAAAGTGGGAGTGTGATCATGACACTAACACCACATAAATGGGGGTCACGTAAGAACCACATACCCACAATAAAAATGAAAATCCGACCTTTGACCTATGACCTATGGTCAATTGAAATTGTCACTCTTCGAAAAAGAGTGGTTCGACCATTTCCACACTCAGCAACTCCAATATAAGGTTTTGAACCAAAATAATTCATTATATCTACTCTAGAATAACCAATTCAAATAATCATTGCAAAATATAGCCAAATTTATACCATCTTGTATTTTCTCAGAAACTTCAAAATCGCCTTATTTTTCCCATAGACTTACACAGTTAAGAGCACGGCATAACAAAATTGAAATTGATGCTATCAGCATATAAAAGGTTATTTGATTAAGGATTATTAATTACTTAATTAATTAAAATAATAATGGTAATATTGCTGTTGAAATTTCAAGCCCAAATTTAATACTTTAATTTTTTAATTAGTAAAATATCTTGATTTTTTCACTTCCGTTAGTGCCCAGGGGGGGGGGGGGGTTCCTAGGGACCCAACCTAATTATTCTAATGAAGCCGTGGGCGGATTTAATTTTTTTTTTTGTATCAGGAGAGCGTTATTCATAAATCAGACAATTAGCAAAAAACTCCTTGAAAAATTGATTGCGTAACCGAGAAATCGCAAAAAAATCAATGTTGGGTACTATGGAACCCCCCCCCCCCTTGGGCACTTAAGTGTTATTGAGGCAATATTTTGCAAATATATATATAAAAATAAATAAATATGGATAAATAAATAAATAAATAAATAAATAAATAAATAAATAATAAATAAATAAATAAATAAATAAATAAATAAATAAGAGTGAAAGAGAGAGAGAGAGAAGAAAAAGAAATCTGGTGAAAAACTAGACGTATATTTTCAGAAGTTGGCGCCATTTTGATTACAAGCTATAAATATAATGTTTTAATATCAAATCCTTAACAGCTATCTCTTAAGTGCTCCTTTAGGGTGCTTGCTAATCTGCAATACGAATATTTGCTGTAACCATTGGGACTAGTGAAGCTGTGTACAAATAAAAAAAAGTTATCATTATAATTAGCGAAAACAAGATTCAAGAACCCGCATTCCGCATATAGAGTATTATAGCATCATGCATTTTGACAAACCTTTGGGGCCAAGGTTATGATCATATGATCATGCAAAACAAAATCTTGTGTGAAAGAGAAGGAGGCAACTACATCGATAGGTTTCATTAAATCCGTTAATGTGGTGATCTGTTAATGTCAACTAATACACAAAGATGAACATCTTTGATGATCGATTTTGTCATTCATAAAATCGTCAAACTTGGAAGTACAGCTTATAATTAGCAAAGACGCAAGTGTGAGTATTTACTCTCCTAGACAGCCAATACATATTTTATGCGATACCAATTTTGTATTGCAAATTTCTAGGGAGAAGCCTTTTCTTTGACAGTCTCCTATTCGTGACATGATCGAAACTATTAAATCTGAAATGTGATTTGGAGATGATATATATGTACCACGGATTTTGTGCAATTGGTGGTTTAAGTCTACTCAGAGATGTAGCCATGCACAAATAAAGCGGTGTTACTCAGTCCTTCTATTCCCTATTCTTTAATTCCTGGACCGTACAAATTATTTAGGAAAAGAATCTTGGAATTATATTTTACCATTACGTTTTAATTCGTGGGACAGTTTCAATCCATAATAGCACATTTTTTGAAGAGCGCCCCCAATAAAAAAAATATTTATTTTGCACAGTTGTATCGGTAACTGGTACGTAGTGAAATAAACCTGTGAATGGTAAAGCTCTTACTTTGTAATTAGATTAATTAAGGTCCCAGGAAATGCAAATATAATTGATGTGGTTTGTGTCAAGTCTACAAGAGGTGGCGGAGAAAGCAATTCAATATTTGGGTTGGTGATGACATCGTCGCCCACATCAAATACTGTCTTATCTGACATTTTTGACATTTTTGAGATATTTTGTCTGTGGATGTATATTGTTGAGTAATACAAATACACCAAACTACAGAAGTGGGTGTGCCCTAATTACTGAGATATTAATTAGGCCTATGTGTCTTATTATGATTATTTAAAAATTTCGCATTTCACATACAGATCTATCTGGCAAATTCGGCATACGGAATTGCACATACTGTCTTATCTTCGTCTATCTAACGTGCGAGCGTTCTCCTCACATGAAAAAGTGTCACATACTGTTTATCTGTGTCCCAGGGGGGGGTGGGGGGGCATTGTATTCAAAGGGGGAATGATGCGTGAACAAGAAAACGCGTTAAAACCGGGTATCTTTTTTCCAACAGGCGATGTACGCGCGTACATTGATTAGGGTGTGCAAAAAAACAGCAAAATGTGGGACAAAAGGGTAGTTTTTTCTAAATCTGAAATTGCAGATGTACGGGTAATACTTCAAATTAAGAAGAGATCAAAAATATTGTACGCAAAGCAAGTAATAAAGGTATATTAACGACACATGCATGTTTACTTGTTCGTGTAGCAAAACTTACAGAAATATTCTTTAGTGTAGCAAAATCAGACAAAAATACTGGTTGTAGGGTATGTTTATCGGTGGAAATACTTGTTTAGGGTGTATTTTGGAAGTCCATGTTGTTCACGCATCATATCCAACTTTTAAGTACAAGGGCCCCTTCGGGTCTGTGTCGTATCAACGTGTGAACGTCCTCTTCCACAGGGAAAGAATTTCACATACTGTTCAGGGGCGACCCAAGGGATTTGAAAAAAAACGTCAGAAATTACCCGGGGGGGGCCCGTGAATGCTGAAACTTGTCCAAAATGGGATGATTTTGCAAGATTTGCAGAATTACCGGGAGGCGCGCGCCCCCTCGCCCTACCTGGGATCCGCGCCTGTCTATCTTCGTCCTATCTTCCGTGTCCCCGAGCATTCTCATGCACATAAAACGATTTTCAACATACTGTCTTATCTGCGTCTTAATCCCGCAAAATCGGGAGCAGAAACAACAAAATATCTCATTACCCACTACCACACAATAGAGATCTATACCTTTGGAGACATCTTTAGAGATAAAACAGATATAAGCTTATTAAAATCAACTTTAAAACAACAAGTTTAAAGGGGGAATGGACCCCGATTTAAGAGATATGGAGTTCCAAACATCTCATCTTATAGAATTTGGCCTTCCCCACAACCCCACCTGCCCAAGCGTTTTCGCGCCGATATTTCAATGGCGTTTTCAGTAGACGAGCCTATGCAAACCCTAAATTCCACCAACGTAATATGCTGCACAACGCGTTCGATAAAAGTAGCAACGGCGTTGCGACATTTCGCAACGGTTAATCCGACACGAAAACCAAAACCCATCCGCCATCACAATCAATGATTTCTGTGAAGTATGTCAAAATAGAATCCACAAACGCTGTTGCTAATACTTTTGCAACGCGTTTGCAAACCTTCACACCGCTGCGAGCTTCACAACGCGTTGCTAAAGTCCACAAGCCATAAGGGTCATAACGTATTGCCGCAATGCGTTGTGAGGAAAGTCACAACGGCGTTGCGACATTTCGGCAACGCGTTTGCGACATTTCGACAACGCGGTGCAACATTTCAGCAACGCGTTGCGACATTGCGGCAACGCGTGCGGTGTCGGCCAATCAAAAAATCATGAATTTCATGTGACGTATTTCAAAAATATAAATCTCAAAACGCGTTGCGACTTCACAACGCGTTGCAAAAACCGTCACAACGTGCTGTTGCGGCAATACTTTATGACCCTTATTGCATTTCACAACGCGTTGTGAATTAGTTTACAACGCGTTGTGAAGGCTTTGCCAACGCGTTGTGAAGGCCAAAGTGTCATACGTATTGCCGACAACGCGTGTGGATCTATTTTTTTGACAAATACGTCACATAAATGCATGATTTTGATTGGCCGACGCCCCGCAACGCGTTGACCCCAAAAATGTCGCAACCGCGTTGCCTACTTTCTCACAACGCGTTGCGGCAATACGTTATGACCCTATTGCCTTCACAACGCGTTGGGGAGTTTGCAACGCCGTTGTGGAAGGCTTGCAACGCGTGGTGAAGGCCATAAGGTGTCCATAAGTATTGCGCAACGCGTTGTGGATCTATGTTTTGGAAAGACGTCACAGAACATGCATGAATTTTGATTGGCCGATCGCCGCAACGCGTTGCAAAATGTCGCAACGCGTTGACGGCTACTTTCCACAACGCGTTGCCGGCAATACGTAAGACCCTTATGGCTTGTGAACCTTGCGCACGCGTTTGTGAAGGTTTGCAACGCGTTGTGAAGTCGCAAACGCGTTAGTGAAGGCTTGCAACGCGTTGTGAGTTTCCACAACGCGTTGCTAGATACTTTGCAAACAGCGGTTGTGGGTCTAATTTTTTAAATACGTCCCAAAAAATTCGTCATTTCTTTTTAAAAAAAATGGCCGAGTCGCAAACGCGTTGCTACTTTCTCGCAGCGTTGCCGAATGTCGCAACGCGTTGCGGCAATACGTTATGGCGTTTATGGCTTGCCATAAGAGGCAGAAAGGAAAAAAGTGATTCGTTTTAAGCCCATTAGAGTAATTTGTGTAAAATTAATATTGGTCGACCAAATTGGGGTACATTTTACAGCTCATTACTTCCAAACCCAAACATCCTTTGGCCCTACGATTTCACAGGGGTAATGAGCGAGAAAAGAAAAATAGTTAGCTTTCTTCATGAGATCCAAAAATGTTGACCACTTACGGTTAAATCTGGGCTTATGGGGACGAGGCTCCTATACGCGATCGGGCCATGGGACCTTTTTAAAGTCCTTCTAAGTATTATTTGCTTATAAAAATAAGTATACCGGTGCTAAATGTTGTTACTGAAAGAAGTTTTTCCCTGAACGATCTTCAATCGCAATTTCTCGGAAACGGTGTTTGTAAGATAAGACAGATGTGATTGTGGGCGCACGACCATCATTAGTGACTATTCTGATTTTTAGAGGGTAATAGGAAATTCCAGGTGATGGGTGTTGTGGGGCATCTATTCATGGCACTGACGGAAAATCAATAGTTTTCACTAATGATGTCACTCGGTAGTGTATTCTTTTTTCTGGCCCTTTTTATTGGACGGGCATGCCCCCAGCGGTAAAAAAAAAAAGATTTGCAGTAAAGTTAAGTCTATCATCTCATTTCCTGGGACTTTAATAATGGATCCTGATAATAATTCAATGGCACGATGGAAACACTTTTCAATATGAAACAACTGGGAAATGGCGCTACATACGTGTCAACACTAGTTCCGTTGGTTCATGCAGGCTGGGATAATTTTCGTGAGATTGTGCTATTTCATAATGGAGAGACAAAAAAATCACGTTTCCAGTGCTGCCGTTGAATTAGTAAGATCGGCCATCTTTGAATCTAATATAAAATCCTTCATTTATGACGCATGCAAACCTTTGAGCATTACCCTTCACGTGTATAGTTTACTAGTCAATTACTAATACAACTGTGCATAAATCTCACAAATTTGAACAAAAAATTGGAACGCTTTTCAAAAATTATATCCTTGAAGCGAGTACCCGTCCAAGCGTATGAAATTGGTATAATTTTTCTGTAGAATTCCATGGTAACCTGACGCCATCCATGTTTTCACTTGTGCCGCCTGTGTTGGCAACACTCTTTAATATTTGCAACGGATAATGTAATTGTGTACACATGGTCAAACCATTTGTTGAACTCTACTGATGATCAGTAGCCAAAAGAACTTTAAATAAATCTGTTTGTGTATAGACCGTATTCAATATGACGTCAGTCACCAGCCATGTTGGTGGACAAGATGCATACATTCCAGGACTACAATACATTCACCTGTCAATCGATCCATGTTTAGCGATTGCACAGGGATCATTGACAGGTGGATGTATTGTAGTACTGGAATGCGTCTATCTTGTCCACCAACATGGCTGGCTATTGAATACGGTCTATAGACTGCGAATAAGTCATAATATATCGCTAATGTTTTACAAAATTACCCTTGGTACCATTTGGGTCAAAACTGAAGGTACATACAACTTATTATACAGATACAAAGGAATGTTGTGTATGCGTTGCATGTGCTTGTATTTTCGGGACAACTAAAATAGTGGCACTAACACATAGTTGTCCCGAAAATACAAATACATATTATTTGTATAAAAAGCTGCAAATCTTCTGCTAACAATTTACAAGCGTTTTCCCATAACGCAATTAATACGTAGTCCATTTTATGAGATATATAATGTCAAATAAGCACTCTTTGTAAACAGGTCTGTTCGTTTTTGTCGGGTCGCCTTAGCGACCCGACTATAGAAACCACTGCTCTCAAAATTGCGAAGGAGTCTATTTCTATAGCTGATTGTGGCTTTGTGTCCAGTCTACAAGGAGGGGGCGAGGCAAGCTTCCCAAATAATTTGGGTTGGTGAGGACATCGTCGCCAAATCACCTACTGTCTATCTGACATTTTGACATTTGTGAGCTATTTGTCGTGGATGTAATATTGTTGAGTACTACAAAACACCAAACTACAGAGTGGGTGTGCCATAATTAATGAGAGATTAATTAGGCCTATGTGTCTTATTATGATTATTCAAAAATTCGATTTCAATACAGATCTATCTGGCCCATTCGGCATAAGGAATTTCAACATACTGTCTATATTCGTCCTATCTACCGTTGCGAGTCGTTATCTCACATGAAACGTGTTCAAATACTGTCTGATCTGTGTCCGGGGAGAGGGGGGGGGGGCCCCTTGTTCAAAGGTGGATTATGATGCGTGAACAAGAAAAACGCGTTAAAAAGGGTATCTTTTTTCCAACAGGCGATGGTACGCGCGATACATGATTAGTGGTGTCAAAAACAGCAAAATGTGAAAAAAGGGTATGTTTTTCTCCATCCTGGAAATTGCGAGGTGACCGGGTGGTTAATACCAAAATTAAGCAGAGATCAAAAATATTGTAAGCAAAGCAGATAATAAAGGTATATAACGACACAATGCATTGTTACTTGTTTCGTTGTAGCAAAACTTCCAGAATACTTCTTTAGTGTAGCAAAATCAGACAAAAATACTTGTTTAGGGTTTATTTTTTTAGTCGGTTGGAAATATTGTTAGGTTGTTGTATTTTGGAAGTCATGTTCACGCATCATATCCACCTTTGAATACAAGTGGCCCCTCGGGTTCTGATCGTACCTCCACAGTGTGAGAGTCCTCTTCCACAGGGGAACGAATTTCCACATACTGTCTTTCAGGGGCGGATCAAGGATTTAAAAAACGTCAAAAATTACGGGGGCTGAATGGCTGGGTGAAAACTGGTCCAAAATGGGCTGAGTTTTGCAAGATTTTGCCAGAATACCGGGATGGCGCGCGCCCCCTCCGCCCCCTCCCTGGCTCCACGCCTGGTCTTATCGTCGTCCTATCTACAGTGCGAGCATTCTCCTTCACATAAAAACATTTAATACTGTCTTACTGTCTTATCCGCAAAATCGGGGAGCAGAATCAAAATATCGAATTTCTCACATAGAGATCTATGAATTTTGGAGACATATTAGAGTATAAAACATGATAAATCTTATTAAAATCAACTTTAAAACAAAAGTTTTTTTAAAGGGGGAGGCCCGATTTAAGGTAGGAGTTTTATCTTATTAGATTGGCCTTCACCCAAAACCCCAAACGTGTAAGGTTTCGCGCCGATATTTCAATGCGTTTCATGTGAGAGCAATGGCAAGAAGCCATAAAGGCTCCTAACGTTGGCTGCAAAGCGTTTGCGAGAAGAAGTAGCAACGCGTTGCAACATTTCGGAAACGCGTTGCGACGTCGGCCATCAAAATCAGAATTTCTGTGACATATTTCAAAAATAGAACCCCCAACGCCGTTGTGCTAGATTACTTTGCAACGCGTTTGCCAAGCCTTGCACACGCGTGCGAGCTTCAAAACGCGTTGCAAGCTTCACAACCCGTTGTAAAGGTCAACAAGCCATAAGGGTCATAACGTAATGCCGCAAATGCGTGGTGAGAAAGTCACAACGCTTTGCGGACATGTCGGCAACGCGTTTGCGACATTTCGACAACGCGTGCAACATTTCAGCAACGCGTTGCAACATTTCGGCAACGCGTTGCGTGTCGGCCAATCAAAATAATGAATTCTGTGACGTATTTCAAAAAATAATAAATCTCACAAACGCGTTGCGACCCGACGTCACAACGGCGTTGCAAACCTTCACGACGCGTTGCGGCAATACGTAATGACCTATGCATTCACAACGGCGTTGTGAAGTTTACAACGCTTTGTGAAGCTCGTAACGCGTTGTAAGGCCATAAGGGTCATAGAACCCGTATTGCCGAACGCGTTGTGTGGATCTATTTTTGCAATACGTCACAGAAGAAATGCATGATTTGATTGGCCGACGCCGAACGCGTGCCAAAATGTGCCAACGCGTTGCTACTTTATCACAACGCGTTGCGGCAATACGTTCTAGACACTTATGGCTTGTGAAACTTCGCAACGCGTTGTGAAGTTGAACGCTTTGTGAAGGTTCGCAACGCGTTGTGAAGGCTTGCAACGCGTGTGAGTGTTTCAACAACGCGTGCTAGATACTTTGCAACGCGTTGTGGGTCTAATTTTTTAAATAGTCACAGGAACTTCGTCATTCTACTGGCCGAAGTCGCACGCGTGCCTTTCTAGCAAACCGCGTTGCCGGAAATGTCGCAACGCGTTGCGGCAATAAGTTATGGCCTTTTATGGCTTGCATAAGAGCAGAAGAAAAACGTGATTCGTAAGCCCCATAGAGTACTGTGTAAAATTAATATTGGTCGAACAAATTGGACATTTTCGTCATTACTTCCAAACCAAACATCCTTGGGCCCTAAGATTTCACAGGGGGTAAATGAGAAAAAATAGTAGGCCTTCTGATATCAAATGTTGCACTTCCGGTGTAAAATCTGGGCTTATGGGGACGAGGCTTTACGATTGTTTCGGGAATCGGCCATGGCCTTACGTCTTTTAAGATTATTTGCTATAACATAATTATACACGGGCAAATGTTGTACATGAAAGAAGTTTTTCCCTGAAAGATCTTCAATCGCAATTTTCTCGGAAACGGTGTTTTGTCAGATAAGACAGTATGTGAGGTGGGCGACGACATCCTAGGGACTATTGATTTTTCAGAGGTTAATAGATCCCACAATTCCCACGCGTGGACTGTTGAAATCTAGTCATGGCATGACGGAAAATCAATAGTTTAAATCATGTCGTCACTGGTAGTGTATTCTTTTTTCTGGCCCTTTTTTATTGGAATGGAATGCCCCGTAAAGATTGCAGTAAGTCTATCATCTCATTTCCTGGGACCTTTAATAATGCATCCTGATAATAATTCAATGGCCATGGAAACACTTTTCAATATGAAACAACTGGGAAATGGCCGAAGACCTACGTGTCAAACACTAGTTCCGTGGTTCATGCAGGCTGGGGGCTGGGATAATGTTCGTGAGATTGTGGCTATTCATAATAGAGAGACAAAAAAATCACGTTTCAGTGCGCCGTGAATTGTGAATCGGCCCCATCTTTGAATCTAATATAAAACCTTCATGTATGAGCATGAAACCGTTGAGAATACCTTCACGTGATAGTACTAGTCAATTATAAATACAACTGTGAAAATCTCACAAAGTTTTGAACAAAAAATGGAACGCTTTTCAAAAATTATATCCTTGAAGCGAGTACCCGTCCAAGCCGTATGAAATTGGTTAAATTTTCTGTAGAATTCCATGAGTAACCTCATGACCCATCCATGTGTACACTTGTGACGCCTGGTGGCAACAATCTTTAATATTTGCAACGGATAAGTAAGTGTGTACACATGGTCAAACCATTTGTTGAACTATTACTGATGATCAGTAGCCAAAAGAACTTTACATAAACTGTTTGGGTATAGACCGTATTCAATATGGACAGTCAGTCACCAGCCATGTTGGTGGGACAAGATGCTATCATTCCAGGACTACAATACATTAACTGTCAATCGATCCAGGTTTAGCGATTGCACAAGGATCATTGACAGGTGTATTGTAGTACTGGAATGAGTCTATTGGTCCACCAACATGGCGGCTATTGAATTACGGTCTATAGACGCGCGAAGAAGTTCATAATATATCGACTAATGTTTAAAAAATTACCCTTGGTACACAGTGGGGTCAAAATTGAAGGTACATACAAGTTATTATAAAGATACAAAGGGATGTTGTGTATGCGTGCATGTTTATTGTATTTAGGGACACTAAAATGTGGCACTAACACATAGTTGTCCAGGAAAATACAATACATATTATGTGTATTAAAAAGCTGAAAATCTTCTGCTAACAATTTACAAGTTTTCCATAACGCAATTAATACGTAGTCCATTTTATGAGATATATAAGTCACTAAGCCTCTTGTAAAAACCAGGTCTGTTCGTTTGGCGGGTCGCCTTAGCGACCCGCCTTTAGAAACCACCACTGCTTCAAAATTGCGAAGGAGTCTATTTATATAGATGAAGGTATTTCATTAATGTTCTTTTGATGAAAAATGATCTACGTACTCCTATTAATTTTGGAGTTTTAGTGTGGGTGTTATGCGATTGCAATTTAAGACAAAGAGACATCATGCATGTTTGAAATGGCCGTAAACAAGCATTCTTTGATTTTAGGCTCTGTGAAGAGACTTGCTTTTTGATGGAGTGTGGTTTAATAAAACGTTGCAGGATAGATAAGGAGTGGAGTAACAAGTAGCCGAGAGTATAAGTAAGACCACCCCCCCACCTGATCAGGCCACGTAGAGTTACTCTACTTAATGATTGAAGCTTTTCATGTATTTTATTGTGTGATATTATGTAAGACGAAGTTTAGGTAACAGCTATTGAAAAAGGACCAGGAAGGTGTTTAATCCTACAATTAAATTACAACGCTTAGTTAAAGGATCCAGTTTTTAACACATTTTGGCCCCTAAATTGGGCGTTTTTTCGTTTTTTCTCTTTTCTTTATTTGCATGATAGGAAGGCGTAACTATGTTAAATTAAATGCTATAACTGGGGATTCAGTTTTAACACATTTTGCGGCCCAATGGGCGTTTTTCTATTTTCTTATTTGAAATGACGGAAGGTGTTGATAACCTATGTTAAATTAAAGTTAAACTTGGGGATTCAGTTTTAATACATTTGCGCCAATTGGCGTTTTTTCTATTTTAGTTATTGAAAGGACGGGAAGGTGTAACCTATGTTAATTAAAAGCTGATAACTTGGGGATCAGGTTAAAAACATTGGGCCAAATGGGCGGTTTTCTATTTTCTTATTTGAAATGCCAGGAAGGTGTAACCTATGTTAAATTAATTAAAGCTTATAACTTGGGATTTCCGTTTAAAGGAATATGTCAAGATTTTTGTCAGCTCAGTTTGACTACATTCATAAATATATGTACATACATTAGAATTCCCGAAAAAAATATACAATTTGATGTAAAATTAACAAAAGAGGGCATTTTACATTTTGTTTTTGGACATACGAAGAACACGGGCGGATTTTTTCGACACGGCGTCATGATCAAAAGCGCCCACTTCGTGACGTCAAAGTGATGACAAAACATCGTGTTTCCTCGAATGTTATTGCTGACACTGTAATATTGATGGGATATGAAAGTAATAATAAAATTAGAAAAAAAAGTACGAATGACCTATTTTGTTTCAGGTCGTTGTGGTTTTACTATTATGAACGTGAAACGTCTACCGATATGATGGTCACAACGACGTAAATTATGGATGTCATCACTTTGACGTCCCATTGCAGCGATGTGGATTGGTCGGAATCGTTTTCGAGTAAGGCTATTGGCGGGAAATTAAAAGGGGCAAAATAATCAACAAAGTGGACAATTTAAACGTATTTGATTTATATGTAATCTACGTTACTTAAGGTTTCCATCAATAGTCAAAATTTTCCAAAGATTCAGAATCATGACAATGTTCATGTAACACATTTTGCGCCCAATGGGCGTTTTTTTCTCTTTTCTTTATTGAAATGACAGGAAGGTGTAACCGATGTTAAATACAGCTTTATAAATTGGGGAGTCAGTTTTAACAAATTTGCGCCCAATTGGGCCGTTTTTTTATTTTCTTCGTTGAAATCGACAGGAAGGTGCAACCTATGTTAAATGAATAGCTTATAATTGGGGATTAGTTTTAACACATTTGAAGCCCAATTGGGCGTTTTTTAAATTTCTTAGTTGAAATGACAGGAAGTGTAAACCTATGTTAAATTAACGCTTATACATTGGGGATTCAGTTTTAACACATTTTGCGCCCAATGGGCGTTTGTTTTATTTTCTTATTTGAAATGACAGGAAGGTTGTAACCTATGTTAAATAAAGCTTAGTCTTTGGGGATCAGTTTTAACACATTTTGGCCAATTGGGCGTTTTTTTCTATTTTCTTTATTTGGAAATGACAGGAAGGTGTAACCTAGGGTAAATTAAAACTAGAAAACTTGTGAGGTCAATGTCACACACCAAGGTCAAATGTCAAAGGGAGATCAAGTTGTAAACAAGGTGATGGTTCTAATGCAATCTTATACTCATTATCCCCAACATCTACTTAATTCAGTGAGATTTCTTTTTATTTACAGTTTCTGTAATAAAAGAATCAACTTCAAACTAGAAAACCATATCCTCTTAATGACTTTTAATGTTGTTCTATTTCTTGGAAAATTTGACTGGCGACCCGACAACCCGTTTTTTTTACTACTGTTTGCTAACTAGTATCTCAGCGTTAACACAAATGGGTCAAATTGTACATAACTACGTTATTCGTTGCAAAATTTAGAGTGTATACATGACCCCTATACCATACTTTATCAAAGAACTTATTTTTGTAATGAATTTTCTGTTGATTGTACAACAACATACTTGAAGCTAACCAGTCATAGTTTTTTCACATAGTTCAATTGGGAAAAGATTTTGGCCGACACATATTGACTAGAAAAAAATTATACCTGCTCACTTTGCTCGCTTTGTCTTCCTTTCGATATAGACCCTATTCAATAGCCAGCCATGGTAGTGGACAAAGTAGACGATTCCAGTACTACAATGACATTCACTGTCAATGTCCTGGGCAATCGCTAAACATGGATCGATTAATGCAGTCAGTATGCAGCGATGTGGAAAGTAGTTGCCTTTCTAACCCTGAATAAATTGGCGGCCAGTGTCATCGACAAACGTGAAAAAACGTTTCGTCAAGAAACGTAAATTTAACATGGAGATGATATAAATTATGCTGTTTTTTGATGACTCAATTATATGTTGACTAAAGATTAATAGAGTAAACACAATAAATGAAATGAATATTAAACATGCGAAAATGTAACCGGAAAATGGCACACCCCATTTTCCAAATACCGCCGATTTACATTGGCTTTTTTTTTCAAACGGTGGGCCTCCAGCCTAATACAGTGACATGAAGTGATAAGTACAGTATTAGTTGACATTAATCTTGAGTGGTAATTAATAACCTACAGGCTTTGCCCCGTCAAGCGAATCACCTTAAACCACATTTTTATCCTTTTAAGGTTGTTCGTGTATGGTGAGGCGGTTTGTGCGACAGAGATGACTTCAGTCTAAAACGCATTGTATTCAGCTATGCATTGTCTCTTTTGATGTTCACTCAACGATTTGTTTGTACAAATGTCCTTGAGCCACCGTAAACCACAGAAGAATATTAGAATAACAAAAGAGGTTGACGGATTATTTAAAAGCTAGCAGATTTGGGCATTGGTTTCATAAGGAGTACCTCCATGTCTCAAGATAAAATTTTACCGAAAATTACTCAAGCGCAACAGAGTTTTCTGGCCAGAAATAAACTGGTCCCCTGTCATTTTGATGATAGGAAATGAACGCTTGAACTATTAGTGCATAAAAATGGCCTTGTGTTTGGTCACAGTGATTACCCAAAACATCGTGTTTACTCTAATTGTTTTTTATAAAAAAAGAAAAATTAAAAAAAAAAAAAAAAAAAAAAAAAAAAAAAACAAAGTTTCACAGAATGACATATTTTGTTTCATTTCTTGTGTTTAATTATTATTGAAGTGACACTGCGATATTATGGTCACAACGACGTAAATTATGGATGGTCATCACTTTTGACGTCACATTTGCCTGCTATGGGTGGATTTGTCGAATCGTTTTCGAGTAAGCTATTGGGCGGGGAATTAAAAGGGAAATACCTCCACAATGTGGAACAATTTTCAACCTTAGTTGATTTATATGTCATCTACGTTAACTTAAGCTTCCATCAATCAACCATTGTCCAAATATTCAGAATCCATTGACCGATTTCCAAATTAACACATTTGGCGCCCAATTTGGGCGTTTTTTCTATTTTCTTTATTTGAATTGACAGGACGGTGTAACCGTTAAATTAAAGCTTATAACTTGGGGTTCATTTTTTAAACACATTTTGCGCCCAATTGGGCGTTTTTTTTTTCTATTTTCTTTATTTGCAATGACTGAAGTGTCAACCTAGTTTAATCAATTACAGCTTATAACTTGGGCATTCAGTGTGGTTTCACCCCATTTTGAGCCCAATTGGGCGTTTTTTCAATTTTCTTTATTTTTAAATGACATTAGGGTGTAACCTATGTTAATTAAAGCTTTAAATTGGGGGATTCAGTTTTAAAAACACATTTTGCGCCCAATTGGGCGTTTTTTCTATTTTCTTTTCTTCCTTTATTGAAAGGACAGAAGAAGGTGTCACCTATTTAAATTAAAGCTTATTACTTGGGATTCCAGTTTTAACACATTTTGTCGCCAATTTGGCGTTTTTTCTATTTTCTTTATTTTTGAAATGACGGAGTGTAACCTATGTTAAATTAAACTTAGAACTATTTGAGGTCAATGTCAACACACCAGGCCAAGGTCAACGAGAGATCAAGTTGTAAACAAGGTGATTGGTTCTAATGCATCGTTCTCATTATCAAACATCTACTTTAATTCAGTTATGAATTTCTTTTAAATACATGTTCTGTAATACAAGTTCAACTCAAACTAGAACAACCATCTACTCCTTTACATGCCTTTTAATGTTGTTCTTATTTCTTGTAAATTATGCCTGGCGACCCGACACAGTTTTTTTTAAATACTTGTTTTGCTACATAGTATCATCAGAGTAAACAAATGGGTCAACCCTTTGTACCTACTACGTTATCCGTTGCAAAAAATTTAGAGTGTATCTAACATATACCTCTTTATCAAAGAACTTATTTTTGTAACGATTTTCTGGTGATGTTTACCACAACATACTGAAGCTACCATCATATTTTTTTTTACATAGTCAATTTTGGAAGATTTCCGACACAAGTATTGACTGAATATACCTGCTCACTTTTTGTCTCGCTTTGTCTTCCTTTCGATATAGACCTATTCAATAGCCCAGCCATGTAGTTGGACAAGATAGACGACATTCCCGTACTAACAATCCATTCCCCTGTCAATGATCCCTGTGCAATCGCTAACATGGATCGATTGACTGTCAGTCAGTATGCAGCGATGTGGAAAGTCGTTGCTTTTTAACCCTGACTCAAATTGGCGGCAGTTTCGATTCGACCCAACGTGACAAACGTTTGTTCGTCCAAAGAAAACGATAATTTAACATGGAGATTATATAAATTATGCCTGTTTTTTGATGCGCTCAATATATTGTTTGGACTAAAATTAATAGAGTAAACCAATAATGAAATTAATAAAACAGGCGAAAATGTTAACCGAAATGGCACACAAAATTTTTAAAAAGTCCGGCCATGATTTAACTTTGATTTTTTTTAAAACGTGGCCTACCAGCCCCTATAACGTGACATGAAGTGATAATGTACAGTATTATTGACATTAATCTTGAGGTAATCTACGTAAAATACAGCTTTTGCCCGGTCAAGCGAATGAAATAAAAACAATTTTTATCATTTTATGTTGGTCGTGTAATGGTGGTGCGGTTTTTGTTGGCCTACAAATTATGACTTTCAGTCTCAACGGCATTGTATTGCTCAGCTATGCATTGTCTCTTTGATGTTCACTCAACGATGTAAAAATGTTTTTGTCCTTGAGCACGTAAACCACAGAAGAATATTAGCAATAAACAAAAGAGGTTTGCACGGATTAAAGGCTACAGATTTGCGGCATTGGTTTCATCAGGAGGTACCTCCATGGTCTCAAGATAAAATTTTACCTGAAATTACGTCAAGCGCAAACAGAGTTTTCTGGCCAGAAAATAAACTGGTCCCCTGTCATTTTGATATGAAATGAAAGCTTGAACTATACTTTGCATAAAAATGGCCTTAGTGTTTTGGTCAGAGTCTTTGCCCGGTCAAGCGAATGGTTAACGAACTGGTACTTTTAAAAGTTTGAAAAAAATAACAAATTATTAAATTGGACCTAAATCCATCACTAAAAAGGGAATTAGTCAAATTTGGTACGAACATATTCGTAAAATACACAGAAGTCTCCTCGCCTTCGCCTTGCCATGTTCCTTCGCACCGGCTTATGGGAAGATTTTGGGTAAAAAACTATGTTGTATAGGGCTGACTTTCTGTCTCGCACAGAGTTGACATACTACGATCGCGATTGTATCGGGTTAGAAAATCGACGAAGTGTGTATTGAAGCATTAATGCTGCAGACTGACTGATGTATTGTAGTCCTGGAATGAATGCATCTTGTCCACCAACATGTCTGGTGGCTGACGTCATATTGAATACGGTAATAGCAGGAGAACATACCCAATAATACTTTGAGAACTTTGATTGGTTATAAAATTAATAAAATCAAAACTTTGATTAGAAACGCTCTTTAATTGATGAAAATCTATAGCCTCCACGCCTAGCCACAATGGCCAAAAAGTCATATAACCTTGACGGAATAAAGAAAACACCATAACTCAAATTTAAAGCCAATCCGTCATAATCGAATTTGTCAGGTTATTGAAAATTTTATAAATTTACAATTTTATTATATTATTGACTTTTTTAATATTACAATATTAAATTAAATGTAGTTCACTTGAAAATTTACGAATGAGGCTCTTTTTAGACAAATAGACAAATAACACATCAGAACGACCTGTAATAATTAAATTCGGTCCTTAATCTACGACCAGTTTACAATATTATATTAAATGTAGTTCACTTGTAAATTTACGAATGAGGATCTCTTTAGACAAATAGACAAATAACACATCAGAACGACCTGTTTAGAGCTACATACAAAATGTGCGGTTTAATTTGCCATTGTATTTAAAAACGTTTTTCTCATAATGAAACTATGAACGATATTTTAATGGAAATTTGAAAATATTGATGGATATAATTAAATTTACGAAATGCATAATTGGAGAATTTCCATTTTTCAAATAGGTCGTCGCCAAACTTTTTGGACAGGACATCTTGCGGAAAATATGTTTATATACATTTAGCATTATTGACTTAAAGGTACATGGCCCGATCGCTAATAGCCTCGTCCCCAGGGACCCCAGATTTTATCGGAAGTGGTTAAAATTTTGGTATCAGAAAAAAGCTACTAATTTTATCATTTACCCTGTGAAATCTTAGGGCTAAATGATGTTTGGTTTGAATGTTATGAGCAAAAATATGCCCCCGTTTGGTCGACCAATATTAATTTTACACAGTACACTATGGGGATAATACAAAAACACGTTTTTAGCTCTCACTTAAAAACTGGTTGAAATATCGGCGCGAAACTTAACAGATGGGGTTTTGGGGTGAAGGCCATTCTATTAAGATGAAAAAATTATAGACTTAAATCGGGCCATCCTCCTTTAAAACAGACCGCACTTCTATGCAAATGCCGCCTACGTCACGTGCGCGTCCTTAAATTATAAAGGTGGCATCCTCTTCACCACATTATTTTACAAAGTTTTAATTTGTTTAATTCGCTCTACTGACCAGTATTGTTCATATACTGTCCAACAAAGTGTCACCATTTTTATTCAATATTGACTATTATAAATTGTCATTTTAATATATATATTCAGCACCCGCACTTGTTATGCTGTCCCTATACGCGCCATGGCATATGAATATCACTTTTGGTGGCAAAAAGTTCGATTTGATAGGTTCTGGTTTGTACCTACTTTTAAAGTTTTGTATGTTTGCTTTCAGGGCATGTATTTTACATCCACTTAATCATAAAAGTATTATTCAGCTACAAATATCTTTATGATTACCCGGTCAATTTTGAGATATATAGGACCGAAAAATAAAAAGAACAATTGTAGACATTTCATCTTCAGAAGGATTCTCATACTGTTAGCAAATATATTGATGTCACATGAGCTATATAACTATATATATAGCTCGGGACAGTCAATTAACAAATTGTGATGTGATCATCAAGCAAAATGAGTCGGAAGTCGCAAATATTGATTTGCCATATAGCAAAACAAAATGTCTTTTGTTTCCTATTGTTTTGGCCACCCTTCAACTGATTATATCGTTTAAAATTCAGTGATAAAAGAACTTTGACTCAGCGTTTCCTAATCATGATTGATCTTAAAACCACGATTTTTGTTGCTGAATTTCTGTTCTTTAATTACCTTTTCTTCGGGTTTGAAGGTGAGCTTGATTTTGAGTGATGTTGTGCATATTTGTCTCCATTAAAGACACTATCAGTGATTTATCCGAAAGAGTCAAAATATTTGAAATTTGCAGGAATAGCTTAAAAGTGAAGAATATGCCTGTAGAATTCTCATATGTTACCTTTTCCAACTGAAGAATTGACCGAAAACGAAGAAAACAGCAGTTTCAAAGATACGAATCTCCATTCAATTACGTGTAGTTGTAAGTGTCCGAACGGACACTAATGACTAAAACATCCGATTTTGTCCTTGTTAAGTTGCTTTTGGTCGTATCATTTGCAGGGTATGTTAGGATACCTATACTTGTTACAGACATCCAAAAATCTGATATTTTTGATGAGTTTTTCGATTTTCTGATTTAGCAAATCACTGATAGTGCCTTTAAGCATATATGAAGACCACCACAAATGTAAGATACAAAAACTTTCATCGCTAATTAAAGATTTTAATATTTGTAGCCTTGCAGAAGTATATTCCAAAACAAAAGACCATGACTGTATTATATTCATTATATTTTTGACTGGTTAGTTACGTTTCTGATTCATAATTTTCATTAATTAAAGGATGACTCAGAGATTTCCGGAGATATTACCCTTATTTGTCTCACAAATCGTGTTTTTGCATAAACATGATGTTTGCCGACATACTAATTACTGAATGAAATAGATCTTGATATAGAAAATCACAACTTTGGTTCTTTTTTAAACGGTTAGTTTCAATTTTTAGAAATTCCAAGATCTTAGCTCATTTTTTCTGCTTGCTATGCCTCCAATTGGCTGCCTCTAAGACGGACGCAGGCTTGCGCTCTCTTTTAGCTTCTTCTCCATTTCAATAATCGACTTGCGAAACATCCCTGTCCGTCTGATGCTTGCAAAAGCACCGCTTATTCTGTTACGTAGTTCCGGCAATTTTGGTGGTGGTCCCTCTGCATACACTTCCATTTTTAATGTTCCCCATAGGGCGAAGTCTAGCGGAGTCATATCTGGAATCACGACGCCAAGTCCCATTCCAACAACACGGTTTGGGAAAAGTTTTTGCAAACGATTCCTGAAAGCGACGGTTCGATGATATGTTGCCCCATCTTGGAGGTACCACACACACGCACAAGTGGAAGGCAGAGCAACGCAGTACAGAAGAATGAGGTAAAATCTTGCAATTTCTAATAATTGTACCAAACCTTTCCAATATCAGAACTGTCCATTGTCGCAAGAACAAAAGAAACCATAAAAGAAAGAATGTACATTGCCCAAAGACAACTGTTTTGAAGTGAGAGGTAAATACGTGACTTTTTAATCCCCATAGAGTAGGCCTACTGTGTAAAATGAATATTAGTCGAACAAATGGGGTACATCCAAACCAAACGTCCTTTAGCCCTAAGATTTCACATGGTTAAATGAGAAAAATAGTAGCTTTCTTCAGATACCAAAATTTTGACCACTTCCGGTAAAATCAGGGGTTCTGAGGACGAGGCTATTTGCGATCGGGCCATGGACCTTTAATCATAAAAAAATGTATATTACATGAATATTATAGACTCCTACCCCATGATATTTAAGAAATAAAGGGTGATGCAGTATCCTTTATGGGCGAATAATGTGTCCGAGGTCGGTAAAAAATAAATAATGGACGAGGCGCAGCCGAGTCCATTATTTTATTTTTTTTCCAGCCGAGGATACATTATGAGCCCATAAATAATACTGCAAACCCTTTATTTCTATTCTATTACCGAAAATAGCGTGATATAATGAGAAAATGCATTCGCGACCCATTATTGCAGAATAATGGGCCGTAAACTGACCAATCAGAATGCAGCATTTTCAATAATGGGCAGCAGAGGTAATAGAATTGTTGATAAAACCAGAAAGGTCACAGACCGGTCAAACAAGGTGCATGCCGTGAAAATCAACTCTACGTGTGTTTTCCTGTGTTACACGCCATTTCGGCGTCGTCTGCAGAATTAATAATGTCGCCGGCGAAAAATCGTTCTGTTTTACTCATAAGTGCGCTATTTTGGGCTTAATAATTTCAGGTGAGGGCTAATATATACAAAAGCTTTTCAACGATGCCAAAATATAAATTTTGAAAAATCTAGAGGGTGCACTATTTTTCAAATGTGCCAGTGTCTCTTTAAAAAAAAGGACAAAAGTTTCTGCCAGACACCAACACCATGACCTTGTGCTGATTTTTGTCTGCTTTCACTTTGTCCGCCGCTTGCAAAGAACTCACACGACCATTAGTCCAATAATTGTATGATTTGACCCCACACAAATTGCAACAGAAACAATTTTGGTGTTAATATACTCTGAAATAGTCCAAAAATAATATATTAAAAGTCTACCAAAATCAACCTAGTGGAACATGTAGAAATAAGGGGGCAACGTTTGTACAGGGGTAAAAAATTAGAATTGTCCGAATTGATTTAAATGATGTACCAATTTATTGGGCTACTCCTAAGGTTTAAAAAAAGGTATAGTTTTGCCCTATCTACACGTTATAGTTTTAGTACAATAGGCTCATAACAGTTCAAGGTCATCCTGGGGTAAAATTCATAGAATGGTCCGATTTTGATCGGACTGGTTGTAAACTGTTAAATTTGTCCCACTAGATAAGTAAATGTAAATAGATTCTTTGTTTGAATTTCTATATAAGAATTACAGAGCTTGACTAGTGACCTCCCATAGACCCTGTAGCCCCCAGTCACATTTTGCGTCCCAATTATGCAACGAATACTTTAGATGGTGCAACCAGTATATTTTCGGGTTTGGTACCATTAGACGAACAATTTGACACCATTTTTATAACGAACGGATATATCTAAAAATTTACCCCCATTGTGACCTTGAACCTATTTGACTCATAACTATTGAACTACACAACCTACAGATATGGCAAACTATACCTTTTTTAATCCTGGAAATGTAACGAACACGTTGGCATACTTCTCGACGCGTTTTGATACTTTTCATATTTTCACCCCTGTATAAACCTTACCCCCTTAAAAATATATGTTCCACTCCTTTGAATTTAGTAGACTTTTGATATGTTGTTTTTAAAGGTATTCTCAATACAATTCTGTTGGAATTGATTCTGTTGCAATTAGTGTTGGGTTAAGGCAGCATTCATTCTATTTTGACTGGCCTACATTCATCTCTGATAAACAATGCGTTTGGACTACACAGTCGTGCCACCAATACCATATCTCCGGAACCATTTCCCATCCGTACCGCGCCATAATCTCGGAAATCTCGCGCCATAATCTCGCGCCATAATCTCCGTGTTAATCTCGGAAAGGTCTTAACCGCTAACCGGGGTCTTAACCAAAACCGTGAACTTGCATAGTACGATTCAACAAAATAACACTCGTTTCCAACGTTACCATGTTGCAAACTCAATATTACCTTAAGTTTACAATCACATCCGATCTTCCCATCTTCTCAATTTACGCTTCCAAATCGGTAATACCAAGAATTGTATTGAGAAACAAACACTCATCGACATACTACAACCCCAACCAGAGATGTTCAAATTGGGTTTGTCGCCATCCTTGAACTTCATTTAATTGCATTTGATGTGTTTTTTTTTAACGGTGAAAATTATTACGCACATAGGTGCACTGGGTTTAACCAAGCAATGTCGTTTACAAGTTTCAAAGGTCAAGTAGAAATGGTTACTTTAACAGTTTGCATGCCGCAGGCGAGCATACTCGCTCAAAGATAAATTTTAGTCAATTATTTTAAAATAAATATTTCAAAATTAATTTCATAATTTTTTGTACCAAAGAAATGATTCTCACATGGGAATATTTTTGGTAGAAAGCTTTAATTTCCTTTACAAATCAAGATTTTTGTTATGGGCAACTGTTATGTGAAATCTCTCGTGAATCTCTGAACCTTTAAAGAAGGCCGACTCAGAGCTTTTCCACTGAGGAGGGCGCCCTCAATTCCAAAAATCGTGTTTTTTTGCATGTACATCAGCTGTCCCTATCCTAATCACTGTGTGAAATTGCTTAAGCTTAAATCGAATCCTTCAATCTAAATCACAATTTTGTTTAACAATTCCCGATCCGGCAAAATTTTATTTATAACACAGTAATCCTATGGGACGTAATACTACACTAATGTTTACTGCCATCAAACGAAAATCCGATTCATCTCAAATTTCGAATTGTGCCTTTTTGAGTTACATCTTTAGTTCTAGTTGACGATTTTTTCCATTATTACACAAAACTAATATTCATCGAATCTCTCTCGGATTTCGACTTTAACTTTACTCTGTTCCTGCGCAAACGTTAAACGTTTTAGTCAAAAGCTTTCACTGGCTATATATGGTTTTCAATATTTACTGGACTTAGCAAAAACTGTGTGGTAACTCCTACACCGAGGTTGGGAGGTATGCCTTAAAAATCGATAGGTAGGAGGTGGTTGCCACCCATGAATAATACTTGTATGTTATACACACTGTACAAAAGTATTGCAATATGCAGAAAAAAGATTTTTAAAATCACAAAATGATTTCAAATTGTACCATCATCGGTTCTTAACCACATACGACGCATTGAATGTCAAAGTTGTGTTTTTTTTTTAAACAGATGCTATTCCCCAGAATCCTAGAGTGCGAAAGACATTTGATTTGATTGTCATGTTCCCTAAATATGGCAGATTAAAAGAGCTGGTGATCGATAACTTGCCGATTGCACCCCAGAAGGAATACAGACACAGGAACACGACAAATGGCACCAATATAGCCGATAAATTAATTGTACGGGTTTGTTAGGGTTTATTCTTTTTGCGGGAGAAAAGCGCAGTGCTTGTGTGGACCGGGAATGAGATAACGTCAATGAAAGACAGTGGTCTTAAAAATTCGGAAACAATTGAGACATCCGCAATGCAATTTGAATGATATATCACGGGGTTTGAGGAAATCATGTCTGAATACGTAATTCATATTCCATGCCAAACAGTATAATGTTAACGGTATGATTAAAAAGTTCTTTTCAAGTTTCAATATCCTGAGTCCAACAGTAATGGACCTGCTCTCATCTTCTATGGCGTTATTCATTCCGGTCAACACAAGCACTGACAATTTTATCCCGTAAAATTTTTTTAGTAAACCCTAACCAACCCGTAAGATTCATTTGGCGGCTATTTTGGAGTCATTAGTGGCCTTCCTGTGTCTGTATTCTTTCTGGGATGCAATTTTTATGCTCTTTTAATCCGCCATATTTAGGAAACATGGCAATCAAATCGAATGTTTTTCGCACTCTAAGATTCTGGGGAATATAACATCTGTTTGAAATTACAACTTTGACATTCAATGCACCATGTGTGGCTAAGAAACGAGTTACAATTGAAATATTTTGTGATTATGAATTTTTTTTTCTGCATGTTGCAATACTTTTGTAGAGTGATTGTACATCTCTGAAAATGTTTTCTATAGCCTGCCTCTAAACTGTTATGTTTATATAAAACTAGTAATTTGCCCATCAAATAGAGCCGAAAACCTCTTGAAAATCAGATATTACTACTTTGGTGCAAAATTGGATTTTCGCCCATTAGACACTCTATCTGTGGAAACTGTCACTAGCTGACTTGTGGCGCCATACTAGGTATGTTGGTATTTTTTAACATTAGAAGAGAGGAGAGACGAGGACCATAGCTATTCTCTGGTAACAAAACCATAAGCGTCGAATTCTACATAACAAATTCCCAAGGGGGAACCCCATCCCCCTTTGTAAATTGTGTTCCAAAAGGTTTGGTAAGGCGTGGGTGAACCTAAAGCTCGGTTTGTGCCAGGGAATCTGTAAGTTTCTGTATTAAAGGTTGTCTGAGCAAGAAGTAAGGAGTGACGAAGTACGAATATCGCAGCGTTTCCAAGCGAGTATCACCTATTCAGGTTTCTCATTATATTGAAATTGTTTTTCCAATTATATTGAAGTGTTTTGCAATTTCTCTTTTCTTGATATCATGCAAAGGCAACATCTGTGATGTGTTTACTCTGATAGTCGGATTGAAATTGAAATGCAAACCTTTGAGAAAACATGTAAGTATTGAATCCTATAACGTCAGTTACAATTTCCGTCAGATGCAGAAGATTAACAAATTGTTTTCGAGTAGGAAACAAAAAAGAAAACAACCAAAATGTGAGAACTTTGATTTGTAACGAACATCAAGCACCAATGAAAATATCAATAGATGCATTATAACTACTGCTGTGCACGTTCTGTTTCGACAAACTATAGAGTCTCTCTACTGTCATTCGCACTCACCTGTGGAAGAAAAGACTAACGAAATTTAGCCAAAATTATGTGACAAAACGTGCCTGAAAACGTTTCTTAATTAGGTCCACTCACCTCTGTAGTTTGACATCTTTCGCAACACCAAACCAGGGAGACTTATTTGCCATGCGCATTGCGTACCACTTATACGTCAAACCTGAATATTTTGTTTGGAATCGATCCATAGAACAACGTAAGTCCATCACTGATCTCGACACACTGGATAGGCTGTCACCGCTCGAACGTGAGGAAACAGGAAGTTGCACAGCGTCCTTTTTGCTCTACCCAAAACATTTCACTCGGTTTCACGGGTTTCTATGGGATGATTAATACCTGTTTGCCTTACAAGTACTTTCCTGGTCAAAATCCTAAAAATATCAATCGTTTGACTTTGTATGAGAGTTGTTGCCCGTTTTGGCCTGCAATGTACTGTGAGTAGAAGTAAACGAATGTATGCTAGGCAATTTTTGTGACCGATTAGTGATGATACTGGTGGGTACACGTTTGTGCCATACACTGTACATATACTGTGTGGCACTTGTATTGCACTGTTCTCGTCTAGACTATAAGCTGTGCTCTAAAAATGCTATAATAACTCCATGGAATATACTTTAGCTATTTAAATCGTGAGTCTTTTCGCTTGGATACACGTGTAGCAATGGATAGTAGGCCTAATGTGTGTGTGGGAGCTTGTGTCTTTACTTTATCACAAAACAGTGTCACTAAATCCCAAGGTCAAGGACCAAAATTTCAGTTTCCTTCTAATTTTAATTTCCAAGTTGGAATTTTAAACATGAAGTGTTTTGTTGCACAGGTAATCGGCTGCAAAAACTGACGCCCAATATAGTTCCTATATCTCTTTCTTCACATGCTAATATTTCGATAAATCACCTGGGGGCATTTGGTTTTTTTTAATCTTGGTGGGACATGCTCATTCCAGGGTTTCTTACTTGACCCCTAATAATTCTAACATAGGACCGATTTTTCATTGAAAAAAACACCCTAAAGGAGTCTAACGAGCCCGTTTTTGTGTGGGGGAAATTATACTAGTTTGCAGTTTTATTGTGTTTTCTTTTTATAGGTGACCAATGTGCAGTAAATTATACTTTGGTGGACTGTTCTCATACGTGACTAAAAAACCTTCTTTAAAATACACGGAGAATCTAATTAGTCCAAAAAAGTGTCTTTTTTGAACTATTACAAATTAATTCCATGCAAATCTTTCATAATGTACTTCAATGGTGGAAACATGTTTGCTATGCTTGGAAGTATCCTTCCCACTATTTTAACTCGTTTTCATGATTACAAAATTTTTTCATTACCGCTAAATTTACACTTTAAAGACAAATTAATGACCTCAATTTTAATTTGTCAAAATTTTAATTGAACTAATAAGACACTTTAGACTCACCAAAGGGAACTATAAGATGTCGTTTTGTAAGACAAAAATGACGATTAGAGTGACACATTGGTCATTTGGTGCTTTATTAATGTCTTTTGACGAATTTGTTAATTAAAGTCGCTAATTTTAAGTTGTAGAAATTTTGGCCAATAATGAATTTTATCAAAAAATAAAATTTTGTAAAAAAAAAACATTCTTTTTAATTCAACCACTTTTAGCACTATGTATGTGGATTCTAAAAAAAACCAATGTGGCAGCTTTATATTTAATTTAGTCACATAAGACCTTATTTTGACTGAATTAATTCTTCAGTGTAGCCAATATACAAAAAAGTTACACTTTTTTGGCTATACTGCAAGAAAAAATACACACTCGGGGTTTATTTGCTGATATGTTTTAGGTTACATTTTCCTAAGATTTTTTTAATTAAAACCATCAGCAATCACCACTGAATTTGATACCCCTAGTTGCTCTTTTTTTGGAACGAGCATTAGTCCCCGACCAAAATTTCCAAGACCCCCCAGGATTATTTCCAAAATATCTTAATTAATATTTTTAAAATAGAACGTGCATTCCCCCAAATCTCTTAAAACCTCCTAAAAAGAGATACAGATGATACTTCTCCCCCCCCCGGTACCCCCGTCCATCACGTTAAGGAGCTTACCAAGTCAATTGCTCGGGGGGGGGGGGTTATAAAGCGAAAAATATAGGTCTATATATTGTGCATACTAGTATAGTCAAGTCACTTACTGCATGAATTAATAGTCGTGGAGCTGAAAACCTGAAATATGGCATTTTAAAGACTTATAAAAATTTTGAAATCAATTTTTGTTCGAAACTTACCACCCATTACTCGAAAATCATCCCAAAATTGACAACCTTGCCATCCGCCACTTCATCGCCTAATTATGTCCCTTTTCCGTAGTTCCCTATTCATTGCTACGTGCAGCGACCGGGTTTCTTGGTAGAGAGCAAGGGCCGCGTGCTATTTCCGGTTTCCTCACGTTCAAGCGGGGATAGCCTATCCATTGTATAAAGATCAGAATGGTGGCCACATTCCCTTATACAGGTAACCGCCTCAGGCATGGCAGGTAAACCCCCCTACCGTTAGTGGCACTCACCTATGGAAGATCGAAGAGACCAATGAAATTTAGTCATAAAGTCATGTGACAAGGATGCTAAAACGTCTTTCATTCATCAATCCACTCTCCCCTGCTGTTCCATATCTTTTGCAAGTCGGCTATTGAACAAGACGCGTGTGAGTGATTTACTCTGTTCGCCATTAAGCAATTGTTAGCATTTTCGATTTCAACTGGTTCTATATATTCCACAGAGACGCAGATAAGTTTTTTTTTTTCATTCGGAAAACTATCGATTGACTTATTTCAATATAGGTGTCTCAAGTGATTAGAGTTATATTTCTTGCCTGAATAGCCGGAATGTTTAATATCTAAACACCTGCTTCAGCTTGGAATTTGCATTGGTTACATTTTCCAAACCATTAACCATTCCTTTATACGGCGCGTACGGCACGTAGACTTCATCTTACGCTCACTATCCTTCTCATCTTTGCCTAATTAACTTAATTATTTGACACCTTCGAGTCACGCGGGATCTCTCGAATAATCGATGATATTAATTAACTTTAGCTTATTCAGCAAATGTAACTCCGATGAGTTGTGAGGCTATAATTGTACCATCACGTAATGTGGACATTGACCAGCATTAAAGTTCAACAAGTCTGAAAATATTTGTTTGAATAAGGTTTTTCTTAGAACCTGACGCATCTACGGTTGCCATCCTGATGTCATCTCTTACAGCACTTATTCATGTGGATCAGTTTAAATCAATGTTTCCAGCAGCGACAAACTATCGTTCGAGTTGAAATCGATTGTAGAAATTGGTCAAAGCAAGTGACATAAATAAACTATTTTAAACGTGACCCATACTTCATATAAAGTTAACGGCTGCTCTTGGCACCCTTTTCGTTGATTTTAAAAGTTGTAGTTTGGAAGACCTTTTTAACGCTTAGAATACTACTTTTGTACTTACAACAATGAATAAGTCAACGGATGCTGACGACATGTGCACTCCATACAATACGCTCCAATTTTCAGACGATGCTGAAGCCAGCGAATGGCTTCATACCTACACTGATAAAATTGTCTATAGCTTTTTAATACCAGTCGTACTGATACTTGGTGTAGTAGGCAACGGCGCATTTCTTTTCATGGTTGGCCGGCTGCCCCGCATGAAAACAACAGTAAACTTCTTCTTGGTCAACTTGGCCATAACAGATATCGTGTTTCTTACAACTCAGTCTTTATTTCTGACATACGTGTTTTTTCTAACATCTGTGAGTTACAGGTACCCATTTGAAACCACGCTGTCCTGTGTCGTTATTTATCTTATTGGATACTTGAGTTACTACTGTTCTATGGCCATAATAACATTGGTATCTATTGAACGCTACTACGCCATATGTAGACCACTTCAACACCTGAAAATCCAAAGCAAAGAACACACTCTCAAAGCTATGGGTGTTGCCTATTTCCTATCTGTACTTGTTGCCGTAGTGACACTGCTAAAGCGAATGGGACTTGTTGAATTTTGCCTCGGATGGCCAGATAATGACAAATATCGCCACATGCCGAAAGTATTTCGCTATTGCGGCCCTCTCGGAGGGAATGAAGAAATTGTAATAACCATGGAAATCATGTATATAGTGCTCTTTTTCCTTGCAGCATTGGGCAATGGTCTCTTGTACGCCAGGATCATTATTGCCTTAAATTCCCGCTCTCTTGCTGGGAGTACTTCAGAGGATCCACAAAAAGTTGCAATTCGAAACCAGGTTGCACGTGCATTGGTCATCAACGGAATTATTTTCTTCATAAGTCAAACGCCAATGAGAATCAACGATATCAACGAAATACTCGACACTCTGGACAAAACCGAATTTCTGACGCCTAACGAACAGGCAATCTTTCTGTCTTTTTCAATGTTATCTCTTATGTTAAATTCTGCCCTTAATCCATTTGTGTATGCATTTAGTAGTTCCAATTACAGACAAGGGTTCAAGGATGCATTCGCAATATCCTTTCTTAAGTTCTCAAAAAACGATAAGAGTTCCGTGAAATCTGTAAGTGGAAACACTGGGTTAACAAGAATGTAATGAGATAAAAAAAAAACAATCACGAAATAGTTGCATAGAACCATTTAAGCAGATATCCTATACGTTTATCATTGTTTATTCTCGAGGTAATTTTTAAAATATAAATATTTATTGATGTATCAATCATTTATTTGTTACTATGTTTTTTTTTTTTTTTTTTTTTTTTTTTTTTTTTTTTTTTTTTTTTTTTTTTTTTTTTTTTTTTTTTTTTTTTTTTTTTTTTTTTTTTTTTTTTTTTTTTTTTTTTTTTTTTTTGTATGTATTTGTCTAACTTTATTTGCGCTTGCATTGGTGCAAAAAAATCCATCGCGTCGTTTTTGCGTTAATTAGCATGGGTCCCTATAGTAGGGTTATAAATCAGAATCCCATTCTAGAAGTTTGGGGAAGAAGGTTTGAAGATGTTTTTCTATAGTTTGAAGGGTGCTGAATCAGAATTTTTGGGTCCAACCGTGTAACTAAAGGTCGGAACCTATACAAACTATACCTTTTTTAATCCTTATCATGAGACAAATACGCGTTATACATTGGTGTACATTTAAACACAATTTGACTTGATTTCAAATTTAACCCTGTACTAAATTTACCCCCTTATTTTACAACGTTCCCCACATTTCCCAGAGGTTGGACCCAAAAATTCCGATTCAGCACCCTTTAAACTATAGAAAAACATTTTCAAACCTTCTTCCCCAAACTTCTAGAATGGGATTTTGATTTATGACCCTACTACTAGAAGCCCCAACCCTTAAGCACTAACGGAAGTGCCCATGACAAAAATGAAAAATCTTAATAGAGTTACTGTGATTCTGATTTTCATAATGCATACACCTAGTGACATAAACAAAGTAAATAATTAATCAAAACATCTTGCAAAATATAGCAGGCCATTGGTCCCATAATATTTAATACACATCATGTAGCAGTTTACTGTAGAAACCTATGGTAAATTATACAAGTAACCCTCAAAAATATAAAATGGCATGAGACATTTATGTTTGTGCTTAATATGGTAAATATGCATCATTCTTCACCAATTAAAGCAATCAGCACAAGTCTTGGTGAAGCAATGTCGTAGAAAATGCAGAAACGAATTATTGTCCTTTTCGCACATTTTGGCCCAAAATTAAAATCAATGTTTTTGCCCCTAGTTTTCTTACTGATCATTTTTTTTTCAGTTTTGATTTCTTTATTGTTGATGTCTTTGAATTCTTTTAACATGTGGTGGATTTCATCTAAAATCCTTTAGGAAAGTGGTTATATTAGGGATGGTCTCTACTCTAGGACCACCCCCCCCCCGTTATGCACTAACGGAAGTGCAAACCCCTTATGCAGTTAAGTGTTAAAGCAGTATTATGCTCACTTTGAATTAAAAAAAGTATGTAATGAATGAAACAAAAACAATCACGAAAGAGTTGCATAGAACCACTTTCGCAGTAATGCAAATCAGTTATCGTTTCCTACTCTTTTTTTTTTTTTTTTTTTTAAGCACAAAGAGGATTTTAGGGGACTTTTAGTATGTTATTCTAGACACATTTCTGCACCAATCCTGACATTTTCAGCTTGTTCCCAGAAATTTCCACGTTAAAACTAAAATTCTTGGCCTACTAGTTTTCTTACTGATCATTTTTTTTTCAGTTTTGATTTCTTTATTGTTGATGTCTTTGAATTCTTTTAACATGTGGTGGATTTCATCTAAAATCCTTTAGGAAAGTGGTTATATTAGGGATGGTCTCTACTCTAGGACCACCCCCCCCCCGTTATGCACTAACGGAAGTGCAAACCCCTTATGCAGTTAAGTGTTAAAGCAGTATTATGCTCACTTTGAATTAAAAAAAGTATGTAATGAATGAAACAAAAACAATCACGAAAGAGTTGCATAGAACCACTTTCGCAGTAATGCAAATCAGTTATCGTTTCCTACTCGTAGTAATTTTTGAAATGTAAACAACATTATGTATTATATAATAATTTTCTTCAACACATGTATAACTTTAAATGGAGATATAACATAAAATGTGATTGGTGATTTTCTGTGTTATATCCCACTTCATATATATCACTTTGTATGTATGTGTGAAAAGGGGCTGATAAAACATTGTAACTTTAGTGTGTTTGATGTTTATTTGTTTTATGTATTTTTTTGCAATACAATAATTCACATTTCAGTAATAATTTGAATGTACATACATTTATGTTTTTAAAGAAGTGTTATGCTCTCTATTTGTCAAATTATATTAATCTTGTTAATTCCACAATAACTAAATGATCAATCAAAAGATTTACAATATAAAGCAAACTGATGCAAACCATTAAGGTTTTTTCTCGTTTGTTCCCCACTGAAATTAATGGAAAAAATCAAATCACATGTAATGTCCTCTAATGTATTACTAAATCATTTGTTTCCAAAGACGCCAAAATTAGCCTAAAAGACGAAAATTACCAATGAGCCTTAGTATTTATATCATACTTTGTTAACTAATTGTATGGTGATATTTAATCTGGAAGACCTTTATTGAAAATATTTTCCTTGATTGTAGTATAATTAGTAGGGTAAAAAATAGCTCATTAACGGTAAAGCCGATTTTTAAAATTATTTTAATATGAGAAAAAGCGCATTTAAAAGTCTAACAGTTACAAAATATCAGAACGAACAAAATCATATGTTTAGGTCAGATATTGGGACTCCATAGAACTCCCCTGTCACGTAAGTGTTAACCTTATATGGACTGCATTAAAAGAATGCGTCAGGCGCGTAACCAGACCTGAGCCTCCGGAGGGGCAAGACTCAAGAAGTTTCCCCATTTTTTTTCGGCTCGCTTCGCTCGCCGGGTAGACCCATATTTTTTTCTAGACGGTTCGAAATTCTGAAGAACGAACGAAGCCACTTCGACCTGAGCACCCACACGACACACTATTTTTCTCCTTCCCCTTTCCTTATCTCTTCTCCTTCCCCCTTTCTTATCTCTTTTCCCTTCTCTTTCCCCCTTTCTTATCTCTTTTCCCTTCTCCTTCCCCTTTTCTCTCTCTTTTCACCTTCTCCTTCCCTTTTCCTTCTCTTTCTCCCTCTTCCCCTTCTTCTCCCCTTTTCGTCCCCATTTTTTAGCTTCTCCGTCCCCATTTTAGTTGTCCGGGGGGGCAGTCTGCCCCCCCCCCGCTGGTTACGCCACTGGAATGCGTACAATACAATTTGATTGCAAAGAATTACTCATAATTCCTTTCTGGTAGTACTCATGCGCATTTTGTTCAATGCTACTATTTAGCATTATGTATCCTGATTGCAAACGTCAGATATATTTCCTAATATACGACGGTAATATGGTCATTGTACAGTGTGATTTAATACCTCTAATGCATTTTCAAAACGTCTGCATTTATCATATAGGAAACCTCTAAGAGTATCTTTCTAAATGACCCTGTGCATTTTCTGTGTTATTAAATGAGGCTATCCGAAAATTGAAATCATGAATGCATTTTTTTTTTCAAAATTACAACACTGGAGATGACAACAACGATTACTGTTAGCATGTTGTGATATTAATTTTTTTTTCAAAATATGTTTTTTAATCGAACTCAAAGAATTCATAAAGAGTATGAATGCAACAACCATATAACATTTACCAAGAACAATCAACCTCTGGTTGATCAAACCTTTTCCGCCCTACCCAAAAACATTTTACATTTAGATATGAGACGAAACGTAATCAGATTTTGTGGGTGGTCTTATTTTAGCATGTCCTGTCATATTATAATAAGATTACAATAGGGCATGCTAAAATAAGACCAATCACAAAACTTGATTACTTTTTGTCTCATTTGTAGATTCAAAAGAAAGGTATGACTTCTGTTGCCAAAGTATATTCCTTTAACACATTTTTGCCAAACATTTTGAGACAGGCAAACCAGATTGAAGTCTCCTGATAAAGTCGTGATGAATTTTCAAACAGGATAGGGACAGGTTTGGTATCATACTAATTTTCGAAGATGCAATGTTCATACTGTACGTCATATAGTAGTTATTTACATGTATGTTTTCCGTGATTACTGTATGCCGATCAAAATAGTAGCAGTGATCCGTTACATAGTATGAACATTCTCTTTATTACTGTAATGTGTTTATTTTCTCTTTGATAAAGATTGTTAATTTTTTGTCTTTGAAATATATTTAGAAGTATATTGTAGTCTAGATGTATTCGTGGGCGTAATTGCTGAAGGAAAATCAATTTTAAACAAAAACACATTTTTCAGTGTTAAACAAAAACAAAATGTTACTCCTTTCTTAGTCATTTAATGAAACGTTCTTCTTAAGTGAGGACTCGAAGTGTTAATAAATGTGCAAGTTTATCAGAAAAAGTGACAGGTCAAAATTTACCGCATTGCACTAAATTGACAAATATATCTCCTGATGTAGAACAGCTGACGACTTGGAAAGAAATATATGCACCCAACAAACTCTTGTTACATTGCAGTCAAATATAAACTACGAATGTATATTTATTTTCTACACCATAAAAATATATTGATATTGGCTGGCATTTAATTTGTTTTGTTTGCCTCTTTAGCTAATTAAAAAGAAACAAACTTGCATTGATCGTTAAAAATAACAATAACACGATACATTATACAGGCATCGATTTGTTTTAAAATGTTATGACAATATTCTTTATTTTTTTAGCTAGACGTTTGTTTTACTCTGATCAACAAGAGTGGGCCATTTGATCGCGCCAAAACATGGAGTTGTGTATTTTTCTTCGGAATTTATATTGGCATTGTCAATGTCTAGACTGGATATTCATATCTCATCCATGTCTTATATACATAAAATACTTATTGATATTGGCTTGTTGAATTGTCTGTTTACCTGTACATAACTTACGAAAAAGTCAAGCCAAACCTCGATTTTTACCTAAAATGTCAACTAAGACTTTGTAGCACTCACACGGTGGTGTATATATTCTACAAATTTAAGTGTATTTTGCTTACAAATCACAGTATCGTAAATACGAAAAAAATCTCTTCTGATATATCCAAACCAAGAAATACATTTCCTCGTGAGCTAGAAACAACAAACTGAATTATAGCACTATATATGTACTCGTATAAAAGAGGTTGATGCAGGTGTTATGTTCTTAAAGTTGATTGTATTGTAGAGATATGGGACGTGCGTAGTCCATGGACACGTATTTCATTAAAACTACCAACTCTTTAAGACATGGACCAGGTGGCTGAGTTCATTTCTCATAATACGTTTGCCGTAGAATACATGAATTGTCAAGCTGATACGTATTACTAGTTGTGTTAACATTATATACAGCGTGAGTAAAAAATGGACCCTGATTGTGTCCATCATTTGATTTTCAAGTAATATATAATATATGTTGTATCACCAGTAAGCTTAGTTCATTATCTCTAACTTGCTGCAAACATAAGTCATATTGGTTAGGTATAGACCGAGCTACGACCATTTGAATCAAGTAGTCGGTTTTACGCTCTGTCCACGGATTCACATTAAAAGGAACGGCGTTCAGCGAATAAAATCGATATCAAGAAGGAAATCGGGTTATGTATTGACTGCAGAATAAATGGGACCCTATCTAACACCACAAAATTCAGTAAAAACCGATATGAATGATCTTCGCACAAAATGCAGTCACAATTTACCATCGATGCTCTCTAAACCCGTCTACGCCCTCGTTACTTATAAAAATCATTTGAAAAATAACGTGTATCAGTTTCTGGAGGAGTTGAATAAATCATATCCATATGAAGGAGCAGCTTCGGTGAGAAACTTTTTGAGGTTTAAATTGTTGTCTATATTTGTAGACCAAATTATGCCACATCTTGAAAAAAGTGTTTCAAATAAAATTTACCATTATCACTGGCTTTTACACCTGTGATACTACTTTATTTGACATAAACATAGACATACCTTTGTCATCGTTTCGGAGAGACATCCAAATAAGGATACAATAAGATTTTAGTCATTACTGTCCGTACGGACACTTACTACAACACGTCATTGGAAGCAGAAAAATTGTAAATAAACAGTGGCTAGAAAATAATACAACAAATTTTGAAAAAAGATAGTATTTATACGCTGACCGTTATTATATTTTCCGTAATATTACGTTCTTTTGTAACTTACTTGTTTTTAATGTAAGAATATGAACTATGAAAATCGTTTTACCTATAATATGTGTTAAATAACGTCGTCAGTAACGTCATTAAAAAAATGCAAAATCTTATTTTCCCTATCATTTTTAAAAATAGTTTTAAAAAACTCTTGTAGAACTCAATTGCTCCTTTTTGTATTATATTTAGTTTATTTTGAAAAAAAGTAGTACACACATATATATATTTAATTTTAGCATCTACTATCAGTAAAGTCATGTAGTGTAGTGGATAAAGTTTAGGACTTGTAATCTTAAGGCCCAGGTTCGAATCTATGTAAGGTACATGTATATATTAAGTTTACTCATATGATGATTAAGTAATTGGTGACATTACCATATAAAATAAACTGGTTAAATTTTTTATTTCTTCACGTTTTCCCTTTGTTTATTGCCTTTTTTCTCAAAATTATTTGCCTGAAATATAACTTTTTTACAACCACGTGGTAACGTAAATACAACGTTTGTATGATGCCATAGCTACAACGTGAAAATTTGGTCAGAGGATTGTAATAACGTTTTAATTCTTAATATTGTTTAAACAAGTCAAAAACCAACAAACGCCGTTATTTCACGTTCCCTGCAATGGTTTCGTATTTTTACGGCTCCAGTTATTTTACGTTCTGCACGTTGTGAGTCCCAGCTGCCAGTCAAATCCCTGTTTTTTTACAAGTTTATTTTTAACAGTGCAGGTGGTATACTCGCAGACGACACTCACTCTGACATAAAGATAAAAAAAAATAACATGTCTTAAATGAGAAACAGTTGTATAAGAATTACTGAAAGAAAGTTCCCGTTTGGCTGAAAAATAATGGAAAATAGGATATTGATGAAAAGTAAGCATAAAAATCGAAGATGGCAACCGTAAAGTGTGATACAAGTGCACTGATCTCTATACAATAGATTGGCTACACGACGTTAACTGTATATTATACAGTGAAGCAAACGGCGGACATCTTGGTATACCCAACACAATAGTATATCGGGTGCCCGTTTTAGGGACGTGCACTCCCATACGCAACTTCAAGTATATTGAGCTCACTGAATTGGCTTGATTTTGTGCTGTGTTTTGTCGCTTATCCACATTTCAATGGGAACACATTTTGTGTAAATGACCGGCTCTTAACCTACTGCTTGCGCTCTTTTGCTATTACCAATATGGCCGTCAGCGGCTTCAAGTACAGAGCCCAGTAAAGAGATAAGTGTACGAGTGTGATAGACAGCTCCACATGCATGGTAAGACATTAAAATGATATAGTTATATACAGGGTGAACCAATAAAAACTTTACCCAAAATGAAAGTGATATTTTTCCATTTTCTGTAATTTGATATCTGTGGATTTTATTTTATCATAAATAATGGGTATAGAGCATCTTACCTGAATGTGTCGTTCATTTTGGTTGAGTGGTTCTCAAGATAATGTTCCACTGAACAATAAGTCAGCAAAACAGACCTGACCACGGAGCATTATTGAACACAATTGCAACATCAAAAGTAATTTATCTAAACGGTCTTACCGTTAGTTTCTATCTTCCACATGTCCTCCCTGATTTGCGATGCACTTGTTAGCCCTGGAGTGCATGTGTTGAACAGCTCTTGATGTTACACGCGTTCTCCTAATTGCGGTAAATGCATCGTTTATCCGTATTCGTAGTTCTCGTAATGTGTTTGGGGGACCCTCTTTGTAAACTCTAGCTTTTACATCACCCCATAGCCAAAAATCTAGCGGAGTTAGATCCGGTGACCCAGGCGACCAATCCACTGCATGCCCTAATCCAATGATCCGATTTTAAAAGAGTTCCTGAAGGCGGTTTCTAACCATTACAGACATGTGTGCTGGTGCACCGTCTTGGAGAAACCAGGCACGACGAATTGCTCCATTTCTTTGCTGCTGAAAAATGCGCCGCAACTCTGGTGCCAAATGTTGATTAATGATATCGAGATAACCGGCACCATTCAAATTTCCATCAAAAAAAATGGGCCCTATTAGGTTATTGTTACCTGTAACAGCTGCTAAGACTGCAACTTTCCTGCCAGGAAAAATTCCTGCAATCATTAGGTTTGTCGCAGACAAAATCATTGGGAGGTTTCCCTTTTGGCGCATACTCTCTCACATTTTGAGAGTTCATTGGGCTAGTCATTTGAAAATTGGCCTCATCAACAACAACTTCTCCTAAGACGCGCCGTGGTCTGTTGATTAGCCAATTGCAAAATGCCAGCCTACGTTGAGGATCACCTGCATCCAAATTATGGCGTCTCACAATTTTCTATGGATGCCAATTGATGTCATCACTAACGATGCGCTGAAATGACGATCTGGAGACATTTGCGACACGGTTACTCCTTTTGCTTGCGCGTGGGTTGTTGTGAAGCTCCTGTCTTACAGCTTGAATGTTCGCAGGTGTTCTGACGCTTCTAGGCCGCGCGCTTCGTCCTTTGTTGACATTTTCCAAAGTTCCCTCTGCTTCAAACATTTTTTTCATGTTACAGATAACAGGCTTGGTTGGTACTCACACTCCAGGGAACCTGTTTGGCGATTGCCGTTGCACAGCTACATAAGTACAAGTTTGGCAGTAAATCTTAACCGCGGAGGCTCGTTGTTGTGGCGTAAATTGAGGTGCCATTAGTATGAGAATGTTTAAAGTTCTCGTTCAAGAAAGACATCTGGCTTTAAAAACAACTGCACGCTACAGTATGATTTTAGATTTGAAAAGCCCGCCCTGACACAAGACAGAAAACTGGTATTTAGCACAACTGCATGCTATGATTTCAGATTTGAAAAGCCCGGTTGCCAAAACAATTGATGTGTACTTATCATTCCATCATGAAATACCCATGGACAAGTCTGTTTTGCTGACTCATTGTTCGTTGGTCCATATCTTGAAAACCACTCAACCAAAATGAATATTTTTTTTAGGCAAGATGCTCAATTACCCATTCTTTATGATAAAATAAAATCAACAGATATCAAATTACAGAAAGTGGAAAAATATCACTTTCAATTTTAGGTAAAATTTTTATTGGATCACCCTGTATAGTTAATTGGGTGGATGTCAAATGTCCGAATCTTAAATCAGGGATGAATTCAGTATTCTGCCACCATATTCTTCGACATGCAGTTAATTCCGTTGAGGCTGCCGAGTTAATGGTTGTGTTAACCGGTAACGGTCTTGGTCAAAGATTCAACTTTATTTGGTCCTAAACCTAAATTCTAACATGATTTTTAGCACTACTCTACCACATCTTCAAGAATTCTGATGTTACCAAAATCAAATATTTTCCCAAGGGGTTCGTTTGGCGGCCATCTCGTTGAAAGGGATCAATCATAAAAAGTGGTTCAATTCAGTTAAAAATTATCTCAGATGATTAATCTCTTCATAAGGAATCAGAAAATATTTATCATACTTTCACCCATCTCTATAACTGACAGCAGAACATCACAGATATGCCAAACTATATATATTGATTCCTTATGATGAGACGAATTAGCAAAAAAAATTATCTCAAAACATCAAACAAACTATTCTAGTTTGCCATTTTTTAAACTGACGTACGATGGTGCTCTTTACATGTCAGTGCTAATGTACTACTAATGATTAGACTACGGTGTTGCGACCTCCTGAGCCCGGATTATAATCCATATTTCGATGTGGGATTTTTTGAGACGTCAAAAAAAATTAACATCACATATCAATTTCTTACCGCAACTTCGCAAGCATAGCCATTAAAACATCAAATTTGTAATAAACCTAACAATTAAAATAACATTGTCTGAACAGTGTGCAAATTCCTTCAACAATTTGTATAGCAGTTTTTGACAATTTAATCATAAATGCTTTTGTAAAAAAATGCTATACAAGCCTAAATTTGTGTAGCAGTTACTTTGAAATGGGAAGCGTTTTGCTATGCTAACACACTAAAATATTGTCTAAAAATACTGACAAGTAACACTGCAGGCGCGTAGCCAGCCCAGTGGTTCCGAGGGGGCAATTTCCCGGTAGGTGCATCAAATTTCCCGATCACAAGCAAAAATTTCCCGGTAGTACAGCAAAGAATCCGGAAAAAAGGCTGACTTAACTTAAATATCAGTGTTTTATTTCCCGATTTCCCCTCAAAACATTTTTCAGAGGGGGCACTCTGCCCCCTCTGCCCCCACCTGGCTACGCCACTGAGTAACAGCCAAATTAGAATACACATTTATTTCCAGAAGGTGTCATTTTCCTTTGAGCCATTAGTCTAACATTTTTGTACGAAATGACGAACCTCTGATGTTTTAAAACCAGAAGACCCAGTTTTAGAAAATTACACTTTACGGCTATTTAAAAAAGGCTGTACTTTGGACTACACAACTGAACGAGCTCAATCATACTTTGACGATTCGTAAGATAGGTAATTGTCATTAAAATGACCGCGGTTGATAAGCACCAACACACACACAATGCAATGAAACCTTACACAAAGCCCACTGAAATCCTAAAAGTGTAATTTTCATAATTTGAAATTTCAACCTTTCACGTACAGCCGCCTTGTCATTTTCGTCACTATTTGTGCTGAATTTAGGCTCTAATGAAAGAGGAAAGCTTCGATAAATATTTATTTTTCAGTTCAGCTGTTTCTCGTCAGTCGTTCATACAATATCTATCACAAAATCTGGCCAGTTATTTTCGTTGCTAGGTTTATATATATTTAAAATAATATTTCGCCAAACGTATGCTGTCAAGTATGCGCTCTTATCTCACAATGTGCCAAAGGGTCATTTAGAAACTATATTCACCAGCCGTAAACCGTTTTCTGCGACACCTTTACACACTCCCTCACACGCAGCATTATCGCCCAAGAATTATTGACATTACATTACTTCTGAAGTAGAACGTTACAAATTCAATTTGTCTATATGTCTATTTGCCTGAAATGTCTTTAGAGCGTATAAGAATCCAAATATTTCAATGCCATTGATAATAATGATGATGATAATAATAATAAATGTTTCTTTTCAGATGCAAAATCTTCAATGGAACTCAGAGCGCCATAGCAGAGAACAAAACATCTATGCTTTTAAAGCTCGGCGAAAAGGTGAGTTTTAAGCTGAAGTTTGAAGTCGTGGAGCATGGAGATAATGCGAATTAAGCTCGCTACGCTTAACCTTCATCTACTTAAGGGTGTAATTTAATTTAACATACACCCTTGACGTCTATGGAAGCACAAGTGTGTCATTTTCGCCTTATCCCAAGATAACGAACGTTAACATAGGATAAGGCAGCCTTTTCTGGGGTTTACGATTCCTTACCCGGGGGTTGGGTTCCTTAACCCCAGATAAGGCTCCTTATCTAGGGTTTACGGCCATTACACCTTCGGCCATTATCACTTCTAACATAACACTTAACACACGTAAAGCACAAACAAGTAATTCAGAATAATTACACATTCTTATAAACATCCCCATTAGCAATTGCAGTTCTAACAAAAAACTCACGTCAGTCGTAAGCCTTCAAAAACACTTCATTCGTGAAAAATAATGGTCTTACCTTGGTGTAAGATATTCATGAGTTAGACTAGAGTAAAGACTCTTTTACGGAATAAAGCTGTACAATCATTGTAATCCTTTGATCCTCTTATAGAAGATTTCATGCTAGGCTAATTTCATGAGGTCTTACATAGAGTATGAACCAAAATAATGGAGCGATGAAACAATGGAGCAACGTCTAGGGTGTGTGATAAGTCGGATAATACACTCGCAACTCTTCATTCTCAGCCACGAACGGAGAGTAACTCGTGCATTTTCCTTTACGTAATTGTCAATTGATATTTTACGCTCCAATTCGTGCAAAAAAAAAAAAAATCCACCGGGTATGGGTAAGTTATAGGGTTACCCCAAAGTGATGGACAGGGCTCGTAACCACCCCTTCTTCGAGAGAGGAGTACGAACATGCCCAGTACGATGCAGAAAAATCATTTGATTCTGGTATCAATGGATGGACCTCCTTTTTTCATCGACACCAAAATGAGTATCAACATGCCTAGCATTACGTCACAATGAGGTCATAACATTTCTAAGACACGGTGTAGAATATGGGAAAATTCTTTTTTTTCCATCAAAACGTTAGGAATACCCGATTTTCATGCATACATAAAGGAAAAGGAATGATTAATTTTATATACCCATAGTGTTTTAGTGCTATAATAATGTTTTTGAGTCAGCAAAATTGCGAAATATCAAACCAAACACTCAAAAACAAACCAATGTTATTGGATAAATGAAGGACTTTTTTAAAGTTATTATTATCCACTTAAGTCCAACTTTTTAGAAAAGTAAATTTACCTCACACTAGACTTCAGTGTCTCGTCAATAATAAATTATTAGAATTTGTTAAACGCCATCTTGGAATAAAAAATGCATAGTTAGGTTAGAATTTAGTCATTTTCTTGACAAATACGGCGTGTTAAGCTTAGCGTCTTACAGGGGTCTTTTATTACAAACGTTTCCAATACAACAGTGCAAGAAAATAAGAAAATGAACTTTGGTGAAATATAGGGGGCGCGATTTCTTTACATTCTGAAGAAATCGCTGATAGTAGCTTTAATAAAAAAAAGTAGTACGTGTAGTATGTGTACTTCAGAGTTTGAAATACAGTTGTCTATAAAATTATGTCAAATTATTTCAATACCCATGACAGAAGATGTAATGAGAAGTTTTTTGTGTACACTGTGAAAGGGAAGGCTTCAAAATTTAACATGATCCAGTTGACTGCTGGCTCATGGTGGT